>KQ998955.1:33013-47284 GCA_001598015.1 Dorcoceras hygrometricum
TTAACGTCCCCAATAATATGAGCCAACGTTAAAGGGAGTTCTAACCGAATCACAACGATTGTCAATGGCGTCGACATCTTTCCGGCATGCATGACCCCCTCAATAATATGAGCCGGGCCATGTATACGGGTAGCATCGACGTACACCCATTGTTGATGGAAGGTAGGGTTAATTTAAATAATTTTAAATACCCTTTAGTTTATCGAATAAACTTTTTATCTTGATATAAGTTTTAAATCATATTTAAAACGAGGGATTTTATTTTGAAAAATATTTTGGTCTCATGCATATTTAAATCTAATTTAAAACATGCAAACATGCGGATTCATTTAAACTATATATCAAATATATAAATAACATTGGGATGATCGATCGCGAGAGCTATGCGGTCCGTGGTTGCCAGCCACGGACCTGGGTCCAATCCTAGGGGTAATGCAATATGCAATGCAATCCTATTACAATGCTTTCCGGTTTTACAGATCTTCGGTCTTCAATATCTTGATCGTCATTGTCCACCGTCTTCGGATATACTCCCACTAAATCTAGTAATTTACATTTAAATGTACTATGACAGATAAGGGATACATTTATCAAGGGGTGGGAACGGGCCACAAACAGGCCCACTTTAAATGATAATCAATATTATTAAAAACCGAAATCAAATAAAACCTATTGCATACACCTAACACATTGGGCACGGCTCTCGATCACCCCAATCATGCAATTAATCTAATTAACATGCATAATTAAATAATCTAATTATTTATCGTAAAATCATATTCTAATTACGAAATCGTATTTTATAATAAAATCGTATTTTGCCGATAAAACAATTTTAATCAACAAAATCATATTTTATTACAAAATCACATTTCATAATTAAAATCACATTTTACTAATTTTAATTGTATCAAATTGGGTTTAAAACAATTTTTAGGCCCAAAAACTTAAAATTTCAAAATCGATCAAAACCGGGCCCGACGTCGCGTACCGGCCCGAAAACTCCACGGGCTGCCCGGGACAAGCCCGAACTAACCCCTAGAAAGAATCAGCCCAGCCGTCACGAGATCCCCGGAGCATCGCCGGAGCGGCGGCCGGCGCCGGCGTCGGCGCCACCACCACGAAAATTCACGGTGGCAGCGCGCGCAACGCCGCGACAAGCGCGACGCAATCATCGGCCACCATGCGCCCAGCGCTCGACCAGCGACGCAGCAGCGGCGCTTATCCAGGCGGCAGCATCGTGCGAAGATCCTCGACCAGCGTCGCAACGGCTGGCCATCGAAGTTGCGACAAGGCGCGGGCAGCGTAGCGCGACGACTCGCGTGAGGCGCTGCTCTTCGATCGGCCAGTACACGCAACCAGGCGCACAACGGCGCTCGTCCAGGCGTGCGATGCGTCGCCTAAGATGCGCGACGGGCGCGCAACCATCGGCGGTCGCTCGCGCGACGAGAGCGCTGCCAGCGCGCGTCTTGCGTGCGCGATGGCGCTAGGCGGGGCGCCGCCGCACGCGGCGGCGTCGTGTGGTCGGTCCTCGATTTTCGTTTCGGAATCTGAAATTCTAAAACGTTAGATACAATTATGGCAAATCATATTGATCAGATCCGGGCAACCTGGCTCTGATACCACTGTTGGGTTGTCGATCCGGATCCGCACCCCGGAGCGGAAGAACAATAAAATTTAACCGGGATGCGATCAATACGAAGAACAATTCTATATGTATCGACATACATAGGGTGTTTTGCAAGTTACCTGTCTGGCACTTGTGCCTGGCTCCAACCGGTGTTTCAAGAACCCGGCGCTTCTCGGTTGATTGCGGTAGCACAGCGACTATTAGATGTGTTTCATGATAGCCGTCATACCCACTATCACATCTAACATACGCTTTAGTGTAATCTAGGTCTTTACTCAACACAATTGTAAATCATTACACACATAATGAAAGTAAAGAATGCCATACACAGAATGCGAATATCATGCCTTATCCTCATTTTGACGGCCCAATCGACTAGGAACATGTTTAGAATACACAGCGACTATTAGATGTGTTTCATGATAGCCGTCATACCCACTATCACATCTAACATACGCTTTAGTGTAATCTAGGTCTTTACTCAACACAATTGTAAATCATTACACACATAATGAAAGTAAAGAATGCCATAAAAAGAATGCGAATATCATATATAAAGATCGTTTGTACAAGAGTCAATGAAAACCCACACGCCACAAGTTGGCTAGTTGGGCATCTACTCTAACAGTTTCATTGGTAAGGAACATTGTGATGTTCTGAGCATGCAGATGGATGGTTTGCCTGGCGAACTATCGAAATGCCCTCGTTCGGATTCTCCAAGTGGTTATCACTTATCGAGTGAAGAGTCCGAGGTCTTGGTTGTATGGATTAGTCCTTACTACTCGAAACATCGTTGAGACTCTACATGATTAGTCACCTCACTTTGACTCGTTTACCGACTTCGTGAGGGTCATCAGGTGTCGAGATTGGGTGAGGTCACGAAACATGTAGGAGTCAATGCCTTGTTGTTGAGGATTCACCGCTCGCCCTAGTGCGTGGATATCCTATGCTGTCTGAGGAGATAATAGTATGACAAATCTCTAGCCAGAGTACTCTTGTGCTTTAGTGTAAATGAGTTTACCTAGTAGCACTCGCGATGTCTCTATTCTGATCTCCACGATGTATGCATGGCTATCAAATCTCTAACGACTCTTGATTTACCAATGATCGTTGATTCGATCGGGATATATGTGATGAAAGGACCATACTATATGCTAACCATGACCAACTGGTTCTTGCAGGCACTAGTGATACCTAGGGGATCATGGGACGATGTTGCTAGGCGCTTTACCATGGTCCGATGGGTAGATCAGAAAATGTATTTTCTGATTCACAATGAGTTGTGAGCCCACGGCTAGCTGTATCCCTAAACCATTGAGGGTCACACAGTGTTCTGGTTTGCCAATTTTCGTGCAGACAAGGAACTCAAATTGTTGAGTATGGTGGGAGAAATAATTGGAAGTATGACTTTCAAAAGTTGCTATGGCTGTATTGACATTCATCTGCAACTTCAGGGGTTGACCAACTGGTTCTTGCAGGCACTAGTGATACCTAGGGGATCATGGGACGATGTTGCTAGGCGCTTTACCATGGTCCGATGGGTAGATCAGAAAATGTATTTTCTGATTCACAATGAGTTGTGAGCCCACGGCTAGCTGTATCCCTAAACAATTGAGGGTCACACAGTGTTCTGGTTTGCCAATTTTCGTGCAGACAAGGAACTCAAATTGTTGAGTATGGTGGGAGAAATAATTGGAAGTATGACTTTCAAAAGCTGCTATGGCTGTATTGACATTCATCTGCAACTTCAGGGGTTAAGCTGCTATTTGTAGATTAGGTGGTCTGACAAATTGTTTTCATATCATAATGTACGGTTTTAGAACCTATAAAGATCGGTCCGATCTGATCATCGACCGGAGTTATGATGAAACCACGGTGTTGGATTTAAAGTTGTTTGTATTGGGCCTGAGCCTGACCAGGGCCCGTTAACCAACTTAGGCCCGCAAAATTATCTATAAATAGGAGGGTATGGGGTTGAGTTAAAGACACACCAAAAAATCTATTCAGCAAACTATCTCCCCTCTCTCCCTTCTCCCGCCGCCGTCGACGTCGCACTTCGCTGCGATCGTCCCGACGAGGAGATTCTGCTCGCAAGATTTTCGTTAGGGTTCTAATGCACTCCAACGAAGGAATTGAAAACCGTCGTGGACCGGATTAGGAGCAACCAAAGAAGGGCTATTTCCATTGGAGGAATAGTCGGAGCCAGGCGCCTAATCGCCAGACAGGTAACAACTTAAACACCCGTTGTTTAAACTTTTATTTAAATTGTTTAAAATCCAGAACTGTTATTGTATTAGCGACCCCGGGCACAAAATTTTGAAACTTCCGCTGCGTCCCGAGAGCACGATCTGGATCCGGCGCCGGACCCCAACAATTATAACCGTTACAATCCTCTCCAAAACCTCCCAAAATTACCATATAAATCGGTTTTAGCTTCCTCCTCCACGGCAACACCTGCTCAACCTTCTCTTCCAACCCTTCTGACTCAAGATGAATACAAATATGTCTCCAAACCATGTCCCGAAGACCTTGGATTTATCCCATTCACAGAACTCCTCAAAATAACAAAAAACAGGACTATATCCGACGCCGTTTTTCTCAAACCAATTTTGGGAGACCAACAATCCCCAAAAGACTCAAAAGTTTTATGAGCTTATCTTAGTGGACACGGACTCTGTTGAGATTGTCCACAAGAAAGACGCAAATGGTGACACAATATTTTCAAAACAGGTCATTGCTGATACAGTGGGACGGAATTTTCAAAACTAGATCATTTTCGATCCGATTTCAACCTCTGGAATTTAATTACGTGGATTACAAAACTGCTTGGTATAGAACATTCTATATCAGGCAATTTTCTCATTCATGGTTTTTTACTTTTCAATCTGGCTGTGATTCAAATTTTCCCATTTGGTTCTTCGAATTGTGGAAAAAGATGGGTTCAGATTCGTCCATCTTACCCCCAGATATCAAAAAGGGTTTGGAAGTCTTCTCCGAATCTTCCTGCCTCAACAACTTTTAAAAACCACTTAAATTTCATGCAGAATTCAAAGTACCATGGATCTTCGCATGGGACTTTGACTTTCAAAAACTATACCCAGATCCAGTTCCCTTCTCCTTCATTCGGACTCACTGAATCAAATGGTGGGGCAAATTTCAAACCCACCTCTGCAATGAAAATGCAGTCCGACATTTTCTTGCCACAGGTCAAAAACCCAAATATTCTTATGACGACCACAAGCAAAAAACACATGAACAATCACCCTCTCAAAAACTTAAAGATCATCTCGATCCCGTTCAAAAAGATTTCCTAGACGCTTTCAAAAAAGACCCAGAGTTACAAAATAGATTTTTTGAATTTATGACCCAATGCTCGTCAAAATCTGCAAAATCCGAAGAATCCGTTTCCTCGGACCCTTTCGAGGCCCTGCTGCCCAAGATCCCTTTGATTTTTAGTTCAACAAAAATTCGAAAAAATTTTCATCGTCTGCCTCAAAAGCATACAACGACAGTACGCAACAACTTTCAAGACAGCTCACAAGAAGATTCCTACCGACAGCATCTTTGAAAGCCGCATGAATAATATCAAAAGACAAGTGCTCCATTATCAAAAGACGATAAAGACGGCTCAACCAAAGACAAGTGCTCCATATCAAAAGACGATAACCAACACACTCAAAGTCAAGTGGTCAACAAAGATAAGTCAAAAAAAATAAAAAGAAAGAAGACAAAGACATAAAGATTGCCACGCAAGATTTCAAATGGATTTTGATTATATAAGCATTGTATTATTACTTAAAAAAGGCCGAGCGAATTTAGTTTATACTAAGTTCACGAGTATGTATCTAAAAGAAACTGTAACGAAATAATATGCTGAGCAATTGACTCTAATTTCCCAGTAAATATATGCAATTGTGGAGGTTAAAAAAAAGGTGTACTGTTAGGGAACGCAGTCTAAAAATATATATATAGGAATTAACTCCTTAAATTAATTCAGTCAAAACTCCGGATACTCCATGACTATATCGGGAATACTGATTCATTTGACACCAAACAGGGAAACGAGCCAATTATTAGGGATGCACCGGGATTTTCCCCTTTAAGTTTAGACGTTTTCATTAATTTTAGTGGCTCATTGTGCTGATCGGGGTCGGACCGAGACCCAACGCATACGACAGAAGCAGATACACCGAACGGTGCGGCCAAGAATTGATCCAAGAATCAACCGGAAATGAAAAGGATACCAATCTTCCTGATGGGTTGTGGCGGCGTCGGCCGTCAACTTCTCCACCACATTGTTTCCTGCCGCGACATTCACCACAATCAGGTGGACCAGTGTGTTTGTAATTTTTTTTACCTTTTTGTTGAACTGCTGATGCGTGTTTCTTGAATTTTTTGTGGGAGTATTCATTTGTTTGTTCTGGTGTTACTGGATTTGGAAATGCTAATGTTATAGAGGTTGAGGTTGAGTGTCGTGGGAGTGTGTGACAGCAAATCAATGGTGGTTGCACCCAACGTGTGCAGCTCAGAATTCGATGATGATTTTCTGCTGCAAATATGTGAACTAAAGTCTAGTGGGTCTTCTTTGGAAGCCCTCTCTGATCTTGGTACTCCTTTTTGTTGAAATTTCACCTATGTATGTACAGTTAGCTTTGAAGATCGAGCATAATTGTGTGTCTCTGTATTTACGAGCTCAGGTCAATGCCAAATATATTCAAGTCAAGATATGGCAAGTAAAGCCATTGATATTGCCGCTTCTTACTGCAGAATGGCTACAGGTCTGTTTTCCTTTTTCTTGTTTGTTTGTGGATCTTGGTGAACAGTTTTAGCCTGTAGGACAGACTCAGCCTAGTTGGAATGCATGCTTTTTGTGTTTATTGTGGCATTCTAATGAATTCTTGTACCCCTTGTTTTGAGATTTGTTTTGCAATAGCTTCGGCCATCACAGAACATAAATTTACTTGCAAAGGAAATATATTTACATAATAGAAGAGCGGGCTACGGGAGATTGAGTAAGAGTGGATCAGTTCTTGCATATGCATTTTGTTTTAGCTATGGATTTGACTTTGCAGCTGAATTCCTGTAGGACTGATCGAAGAAATGCTACTTGGCACTTTTATAGACCAAACCACATAGTTCTTTTATTCCATTCTTCGCTTGTTTGCTTTTCCCTTGTGTGTGTGTGCCATTGGTGAGTGAGATGAAGTAATGTAAAGGTATAACTAAATGTATTACCCTTTTTCAAGTTTTCTATGATCTAATAAGAAACAAATTTAAAAGAAATTCCTGCTGTTGCATTTAATATTGTGATTATACATCAACATGTTGACTTTGTCTGCTTAATTTAACAGGACTTACATTTATTGACTGCTCAGCCAGCTCCAACACCATTCCACTGCTTAAAAAGGCCGTGGAGTTGGATTGTTGTGTGGTTCTAGCCAACAAGCAGCCCCTAAGTTCTTCGTTGGTACTGTGTGTTTGAACTGCCTTACCACATCTTTGGTATCTATTACAATCTTTTCGTGATTAGAGTTTGTTTAGATACTTGGCAACTGAGCATCGACATTTTCGTTATTTTTCATTCACTGTTGGATAATGTTGCAATTATCAAACAATCGGACTCTACGGATCTGTCTAATTTGCTACAATTTTTTAACCATGCAATGATTTTCCTATTGGTTTGCAGGTAGATTATGACAAATTAATATCACACCCTCGACGGATTAGGCATGAGTCAACCGTGAGTTCCTTGCTTCCTCACTCGATCAGCTTTAGTTTTTTATCTCACTCATTGATGTGAACAATGATGGTTGTGAAAATGAGGTTTCAATTTCCTTATTAAACAGCCAAAAATCAAATCTATTTTGGCCCTGATTCTTGCTTCATATTTAAAACTTAAAATCTTAATGCTAGAAATGTATTCATGTCTCCTTGATGTCTTGTAATTTTATTTGAAATAACAAAAGTAATTTAATTTTCTTCCAAAATGGTGCAAGAAGTTTTATGGGATTTTAAGGAATTGGTTATAGAAAAGTTCATTTTGGGAAATATTAGACAGTTTCCTTTCCTATTTCCTTCGCCATGAAGGTTTTTTAGTAATGTTAGCATAAGTGCCTTGAATATTAATAGAAGGCTAACTAATTATTTCATGTCTAGAATGCGCAAGCCAAATAATTATAGTATTTCTCAAATGTTCCTAGTTACTATCAGGTTGTTCATTCGAGGATAATTTGGTTAAGTGAGGGTAACGCGGGACATCCCTTTTCTTTGGAAATTTTTTATGAACATGTATTAAGATCACCATTGTGTTTGATATATTCATATACATTCTCTGTGTTAATACAGCTGAGTCTGATTTATCCACTATTTGGCAATGTAGGCTTCATTTATACCTTCTCATATAATTTGGTAGGTTGGTGCTGGTCTTCCTGTCATATCATCAATAAATCGTATGCTTTCATCAGGAGATGCCATTCAACGAATCATTGGAAGTTTAAGTGGTAGTTTTGCCAACCTTACCATTTCTTTTCTTAATTAAGCTCAAGAGTTATCAGCCTTATTTATTTTGATCATCGAAAGTTGCATACTCATATAGTTGTTCTGATTTTCAGGTACACTTGGGTATGTGATGAGTGAAGTTGAAGGTGGAAAACCCTTTAGTGATGTTGTCAAGTTGGCAAAAGACCTTGGATATACTGAACCTGGTAACAAAATGCAACTATGCCATGCTATGTGTTTGTGATTTTTCTGTCAAACTTGAGGTCTTGAAACAGTGTTCTGCATTCTGCACAAGTTATAAATTTCTTTGTTCTTCTATTCCTGTTATCTGGTGAAGGATTCTTTTTCCAATTGTTTATCTGGACAAGTGTTTACTATGAGTGAGATGAAATGTCATTGTGTGTCCCCTATAGTGTAAAGGACACTGAGATTGATATATCATGGTTATAGAAAGTGATAGTGAATTGTCAAGATTTCTTATCGCGATGATAAAGATTCTTTTTGTGATGATGGGGACTCCCACACACAAGATATTCACTCATTGGTCTAGTATTTGGTTGAGGCTTGCTACATTTGCCTTGGAATTGGATGACTCTTAGTGCTTCTTATTTATGAACTGATATGCTGCGTTATGGTTCTTGTTTGGTTTTGTATTAATGTAACAATGTAACTATAAAAATTCCCCTTCAGAGCCACAAGTGAGTAGTATCTTTCTTTATGGGCTTGATATGAATCCGTTTGAGATCATACGAGGAAAAAACCGAATCAGATTGTTTTCCTAATATCATGTGGCTTAACAGAGAAGCAGAAACTAGTCTGTCTGTGTTAACTAACAAGTTTTAGAAAAATGGAAAAGGCGCTCTTTTGGTTCATTTCAATTCCCCCACCTGGATTCTTATATAACTCGATTGAATTATTGGTGAAATCTTATGCTTTTTTCATATGCCTTTCTGTTCCATGTCTTTTGCTGTACATGGAATTACTTGGAGCATTACAGTATGAGTACTAATGCGTCGAAACCATATTAGAATCTTCATCAACTGCCTTATCCATACACATTTAAAGGCATATTTGGGCGATTTCTGTTTCTTTGTTGGCTTGTGACTGGTTATGTAGTGCATCCATTATATTACAAAAAAGAAAAAAAAGAAACAAGGGAAAAGAAAAGAAGCTCATATAATATTAGATGCCAACAGCCGAGGTATCACAATGTTTAAGTGTCTAAAGGAGGAAAAACGAAAGTATAAAGTTCAGTCGATTTATGTGAATCTATGTGCCTGACTGCTAGCTAGCAGCTATAGATGCTGACTGTATCAAAATCTCAATTGTTGACTGGAGCTTGTGTTGTTGGAATATATGGTCACCCAACCTTTCTCAAAGGCTTGCAAGACAACACTGAAAGACACAAGCCTCTGGATTGGCATATTTCATGCAATTTTTGCCACATTTTATTAAAATAATGATCTCCTAATTTTGAATTTCATATTTGCTTTCAGACCCTCGCGATGATCTTAGTGGGTTGGATGTAGCTCGAAAGGTCTGGTCTGGATGCCATCCCTTTTCATTTTAGGGCTATTCAATTCTTTTGATTTAAAAAGTGGTAAATTCTCTGTGACCATATGTTAGTAGAATTATTACTCTACCTTATCCTGTCACTGTCGAAAAACTTGGTGGTTCTCACCCTAAATTTTCCCTGAAACTTGGTGGTAGTCCAATGCGTACTAAGATAGGGAACCAAATAAGTTTGATTTCTCTTCATGCACTGAAACAAAGCAACGGAAGTTTGAGGCTGCTGTGATTGTCATCTTGCAGGTGACCATGCTGAAAGGGCTGTCATGCATTTTCATTATTCTTCTTTTTTATTTTATTGCAATTTGACTACTTGATCCAGAATTACAACTTAATGATGTATTTTCTGCAGACACTATAATAAGATATCCATTATTTGGCTGATAGGGGCATTTGATTTTGATCCGCATTATTGTGGGTAACCAGTGATTAAGAAGTTTTTTTTTTTTTCATTATAGGCTCTGATCCTTGCCCGCCTTCTTGGGCACCATATCAACTTGGACAGCATTAAGGTTAGTATGTATGGCGAGACTCCCGATGCTGCATTTTGTCTATGAAACTGGACACAACTATTTTTCTGATGACAAATATCCTGGTAGGTTGAAAGCTTGTATCCTATAGAAATGGGACCTGATGTAATGACTGTGGAAGAGTTTTTGGCAGAAGGACTTCCATTACTTGATAGAGATGTCAGACATAGGATCGAAAAGGCTTCTTCAAATGGAAATGTTCTACGATATGTTTGTTTGATTGAGAAATCCAGGTACTTCTTACTCCCGATTGTTGTGCGGAGCTGATTGTGGAAAAAAATACTGAGATCATACATTTCATTTAACTCTTGGTACATGCATAGTTGTGTGTTATTTGTTCTTACCGGGTAATGTGCTCATTGTCATGACTTCAGTTGGTCATGCAGGTGCTAGCCAGTATTCTGTTCATGCTGTTGCAATGAATTAGAACTCTTTTGGCTTAATTGAGATAAAACCGAGTTTGCCATTTTGACATGCCATTGTAAAACTTTGTTATAGGTATGAAGTTGGCATACAAGAACTTCCAAAAGATTCTCCACTTGGTAGATTAAGGGGAAGTGACAATGTGGTAAGCAAATTTTGTACGTACAGTAACTTGCATGCCTATTTCATGGCATCTTTTTTACTTGTGGGATTAATGTGAAAAAGGGTCAGTCGATGTCATTGTTTCCAACTATAATATCATGTAAATGACAATTGATATCACGGTGTAAATATAGTACGACATCGGGGCATACCATGCGCCAGGCGATTGGTAAATCACTCAAACACTAGCCTCACTTTGGGCTTGATGATGCGTAAAATTTAAAAATCAAGAGAATCTGAATACTTTCATCAAGTGGCCCAAATTGTGATTTGAATTCACGGGTGCTTTAGAGAATTCTTTTAAATCTCAGGATCTCTGTGCATCATCACTAGCATAAAATATCTGCACAATTTGCAGCAACTTCTCGTTGACAGAGATTCTGATATTGGCTTTTTTCAAATATTCATGATATAATACTCTTGATTTCTTTCCTGTTCCTACTAGTCTGGGGTTAATTTTGATAACATGTGTTATTAACAGAGGATTTTTTAAACCTGCAGCTGGAAATATATAGCCGTTGCTACAGTAAACAACCCCTGGTTATACAAGGTGCTGGAGCAGGCAACGATACTACTGCAGCCGGTGTCCTTGCTGATATCGTTGATATGCAGGATTTATTCACTTAGCCAATAGGTTAGCCCAAGTTAGGCAGGATTATTGACCCTTGAGTATTGTAACTGTTCAACCTGTTCCTGTGATTATAACCCTCAACTCCTTTGTGCAACTTAAATATTTAAAGTTTAAGTAAATTTCTTGAGCTGTTGGCCTTTGAGTAAGTATAAGGTGTTGGTTTTTCTAGACTACAAAAGAGTTCCAGAATTTGTATCAGAGAGTTAAGTACATGAGGGGCCTCCTCACGAAAGATGAGATGCTCAAATGATTGTCTTAAATGTGAAGTAATCAAAACTCAGCCACTTGGGTACGATCGAAATAATAGCCGGTCGGACTTCCCTCGGGTAAAAGAGCCAGCATGACAGGGCCTTCGGCTCCCTCTTCCAGTGTCATTGTTCCCGTATGCCAATTAATATCGGTGTTGACATATCCTGGATGTACACAGTTAATACACATATTCGGATACTTCTTTGCAAGAAGTCTAGTATATGCATTAAGCGTGGCCTTTGATATGCTGTAAGCTGGTAGCATCTTCTGCCACCCATTGGCTTCAAGAGCATCCTCTTGGACATCCTGCAGAAACTTTTGTAGTATCGCATCAATTTTCTCGTCTGTTAGATTATCAAGATCGCCAAGTACATGTCTTCTCTGCTCATCTGGGATACGCTGCATAAAAACAAAGTAAGACTAAAGATCAGTCGAGTAGTTTATAGATTTTGCGTAAAAGACAAATTTCTAAGATATAAAATTCATCCAACTTATGGTGAGTGGATGAAGAGTGATAGATATGCTTACTTTTAGTTCACTCCTTAGGGAAGAGACGTTCACAATTCTTGCACCTGTGGTAGAAAGCTGTAGTAAAGGAAGAAGGGCTTCCGTAACATTCTTGACACCATAGTAATTCGTCTCCAAGCATTCTTTTGCCTTTTCATACGTTGTTATCATTGAATCTTGAACCATATTTGTTGCCTTCCCTGAAAGCTGCATGGATAAAAAGAGATGCAAATCTATTCATGTGAACTGAATGTGTAGTTTAGAGGAATAAAATTGCCTACTAGAAAACACTATTTGGGACTAAATATTTGGATTGCTTAGGTAGGATACTTAAGCTATTTGCTTTCTGTTTCTCACCCATGTTACAGGATCTATATTTAAAGCCCTTAGCCTATCTTCATCAACTACAACTCCAGAAGCTCCAGCGTTGTTCACCTGCGGAAACAAGTGGTATTGGATTAGTCTACTCTGAAAGGGAAGCTATCCGTCAGGGTCGGAACCAGGGTTTTTCTTCTTGGCGGGTTCAGAAACGCCAAGTTGTATAGTTCTTGAGTAAAATAATAAAGTCTGAAATAAACTATACTAGCTTAAGATCAAGAACAGTCAGTCTCAATTAAGCATCAGCATTGAATTCAGTCAACATTCTACGTCGAGCGATAGATCCTGTTAGACGAACATGAATCCACATTCATAAATACATTGAGACCATATTGAATTCATACGGCCCAACCATAAACTCTACCCTCTATCTAGGATATAAAAGAACCAAATTATTCTTGATTTTTTAGTGGCAAATATTTAAAATATAATCATTACACATACCAAGATATCAAGTCTTCCAAACTCAGTTGTTAAGAACTTCACCAAATCTGCAATGCTGTGCTTGTCTTGAACATCTAACTGATGGAATACCACATTCGATAGACCCGATTCGATCACCGCTTTCGTGGCTTCAGTACCCCTCTTCTCATTTCTTGCTGTTAGAACAACAGTGACTCCCGCTTTTGCGAGCTGCCGGACGGTCTCTAAACCGATACCCTTGTTTGCTCCGGTCACCACAGCATACCTAAGAGGAAACAGTCAACCCTCAGTATAATGCTTATCGATTGGTACAGCAAAATGACCTCCAATGTCACCAAAATATCAATCAACTGGACTGGTAATCAGAAATATCAATAATTTCCCACAAATTACTGGATTCTTCGAGCTTAGTATGCTAGGAGATAGATAGAGAAACCACACAGTTTCATCATATTTCATCACATCCATGAAACCTCGTTCTTGTTAACAAATTTAAACAAAAAGAAAGAAACCCATTCTTAATTCGCGATCGAATCCTAGAAATTTGACAAATTTGAATCCGACTAGTTTAGAACTTCGAATATATTAAAAGAAATGGTTTTAAGGCCGGATACCTCATTGTTTGCTGACCCATTTGCGAAATTCTTGAATAGCAAGTGAGCTTCGGAGTGTATGGTTGATAAAGAAAATGGTGATTGTATAGACGGAGGTGCATCATACAATCCCAATAGTGGCGGTAGATTTTATTTGTATGCTTATTTTCTATTTGTCACTTCATTTCCAACCATAACATTGTGGCTCCAGAACACAGTTTTTTCCGTCAGAAAAGGTTTTTTTCTATGTTTATTTGTAAATAGTAGATCTCTCTAATTCGATTTCATAATATTTCTTTATGGATCATATCGAGATCAGTATAAAAAACATAAAAGAAATTTCTATGATTCTTAAAATTATAAGAGAAGTGAAAATCCAGTTTGCTACATAGAATAGATAAGGCCCGCTCTTTCCATCTTGATGAAAAATAAAATCTAGTGAAAGTGGAACAATATATATATAGTTTATTTGTAAATAGTAGATCTCTCTAATTCGATTTCATAATATTTCTTTATGGATCATATCGAGATCAGTATAAAAAACATAAAAGAAATTTCTATGATTCTTAAAATTATAAGAGAAGTGAAAATCCAGTTTGCTACATAGAATAGATAAGGCCCGCTCTTTCCATCTTGATGAAAAATAAAATCTAGTGAAAGTGGAACAATATATATATA
>KQ998955.1:48746-72550 GCA_001598015.1 Dorcoceras hygrometricum
AAAAACCATAGTAAGGGAAAAAGAGTGCAGTCACGTAAACTCCCCCTCATGTTGATACAACTGAATCTTCAGATATTTCGTAGGTGGCGCATCCCAATATTGTATATATGGTTTCTGAATACTGTCGTAGGAAGTGCTTCGTGAAAAGATCTGACGAATTTTCACTTGATTGAATGTAACGAATATCAATATCGTTTTTCTTCACAAGTTCTTGGGTGAATTCGAAGAACTTAGGGGGGATATGCTTAGTTCTGTCGCTTTTGATGTATCATTCTTTCATTTGAGTAACACATGCAGCATTATTTTCGTACAGTGTCACATGCTTCTTGTCGGATGGTAAACCACTCATGACTTGTATGTGGTCTGTTATGGATTTTAGCCATACACATTCACGGCTTGCCCCATGTAGTGCAATAATCTCGGCGTGATTTGATGAAGTTGCTACAAGAGTTTGTTTCTGTGAACGCCAAGAAATTGCAGTGCCTCCACGAGTAAATACATATCCAGTTTGAGATCGTGCCTTATGTGGATCAGATAGGTATCCGGCATCAGCAAAATCAACAATACTTGGTATCTTTTAAATATAAAAGTCCCAAATCTGTAGTTCCTCGTAGATAACGGAATATATGCTTAATTCCGTTCCAGTGCCTCTTTGTCGAGCATGAGCTGAATCTGCCAATAAATTTACTGCAAAAGATATATCAGGTCTAGTATAATTTGCAAGATACATAAGAGCACCAATAGCACTTAGATATGGTACTTCTTGACCAAGAATAACTTCATTTTCTTCACATGGACGAAATGGATCTTTTTCAATGTTCAATTATCTAACAACCATTGGAGTACTTAAAGGATTTTCTTTATCCATATTAAAACGTTTAAGGACATTTTCTGTATAATTTGACTGGTGAACAAATATTCCACATTCTTTGTGCTCAATTTGTAAACCAAGACAATACTTGGGTTTTCCAAGGTCCTTTATTTCAAATTCTTCTTTTAAATACATCACAACATCTTGGATTTCCTTATTCGTACCAATGATGTTTAAATCATCAACATATACAGCAATAATTACGCATCCAGATGTTGTTTTCTTAATGAAAACACAAGGGCATATTGAATTGTACATGTCCCTTTTTCATCAAGTGCTCACTCAATCGATTATACCACATTCGACCAGATTGTTTCAACCCATATAATGATCTTTGTAATTTTACAGAATAACATTCTTTAAACAAGACGTGCAAGATGCCCATTATCAAAAAATGACAAAGTTGATGACTCAAAAGATGGTTCCCATTTTCAAAGGTTCGCATTATCAAAAGTTGATCAAGACATAAAGCAAAAGTAGACGGTGACATTCCATCTACCAAGCTTTCCGAACACTTCAAAGTTTTTCATTATATATTCATTGTATTTTCATAGTTTAGAGGGAGCGAATTTCAGGGCGAATTTAGAGCGAGAAAATATTTGTAAAAATCCTCTGAATTTGTATCTGCGATCAATCAACCTTACTCTGTAAGATTTCAATTTCGTATTTATAAAATCAATCTTTTATATCATTCTGTTCTTGTTTTCATATCTGTTCTTGATCCCTGTCCTCCAATTTTTCTATTTCCATATGTTTTTACGATCCACATTGTAAGAAAATATATCATCAATGTCTTTCATATCATTTCGGTTTCATATTTCTCCAGTATTAATATAATTGATAGAGATTTCATGATTCTCATCATTTTGTGGTTTCAACAGAACATTTTCATCATCATGTTCATCATCATTTGTTTCTATTGGAACATCATTCATGATTTTATGATCATTGGGTTTCTCTACGCATTTTCTTTTCCGAGGATTTTTATCCTTGGAATCGATTGGCCTTCCACGCTTCAGGCGTGTTATGACATCATGAACATCTTTGTTCTCAATTTGTTTATTCGGAATTTCAATTCGAGCAGGAGCATTTATAGCATGTATATGCGATTTAGTTACTCCTTTTGTGTCTACAAATGCATCTGGCATTTGATTTGCTATTCGTTGCAAATGCACAAATTGCTGTACTTCTTCATCACATTATTTATTTCTAGGATCCAAATATAACAATGATGGTACATACCATTCGATATGTTTCTTTTCTCCCCCTAACATTGGGAAGGTATTCTCATCAAAATGACAATCAGCAAAACGTGAGGTGAACACGTCGTCTGTCTGAGGTTCAAGATATCGAATGATTGAGGGACTGTCATAACCAACATAAATTCCTATTTTTCTTTGAGGTCCCATTTTTGTTTGTTGAGGCGGTGCAATAGGTATATATACCGCGCATTCAAAAATTCTGAGATGAGAAATATTTGGTTCTTTACCAAATGCAAGCTACAATGGTGAGTATTTATGATACGCACTTGGTCTGATGCGAATTAATGCAGCGGCATGTAAAATTGCATGTCCCCATATAGAAATAGGGAGTTTTGTTTTCATAATCATTGGTCTAGCAATCAGATGTAGACGTTTAATCAATGATTCTGCAAAACCATTTTGTGTATGTACATGAGCAACATGATGCTCAACAGTAGTTCCCACCGACATGCAATAATAATTGAAAGTTTTGGAAGTAAATTCACCAGCATTATCGAGTCTAATATTCTTGATTGCATAATCAGGAAATTGAGCTCGTAATTTTATTATTTGGTCAAGTAATCTTGCAAACGCCACATTCCGAGTTGATAACAAACATACATGTGACCATTTGCTGGAGGCATCTATCAATACCATAAAGTATCGAAATGGTCCACATGGTGGATGAATTGGCCCACAAATGTCCCCCTGAACACGTTCAAGAAACATGGGTGATTCAGTTTTTATCTTGGTTGGTGATGGCCTTATATAAGTTTCCCCAAGAGAACATGTTTTACATTGAAACTCATTATCTTGAAAGATCTTCTGGTCTTTCAGCGGATGGCCATGTGTACTTTCTATAATTCTTCGCATCATTATTGAACCAGGATGTTCCAATCGATTATGTCAAGTAGTTAATATTCATGAATTTTGAACTATCATGTTCGATTCGATTGGTCTTATATGCGTATAATGCAATCAGTAGGGAGCATTTGGTAGTTTTTCAACTACATATTTCTTTCATGATTTATATGTGGTAAGACAGATATATTTCTTGTTTCCTTCAGTCATTGACTGAGTATCATACACATGGAAATATATATCATTAAAACTCAACAAATTCCTTTTCCACTATCAGGTATGCAAACTTCCATGGGATTATTTCCTTGTATAGCTTTGTTCCTTGCAATTTTAGATTAAACAATAAAACATAATTTAACATATGCAATTAGAAAACGTAAAACATATAATAAATATCATTATGAAAACTGTTACATTTAAAAATATATGAAAAATTGTTACATTTATATCCGACCATTGAAATGATCATTTTCAGAGAAATCAATGAGAAAATCTGCAGCATCGACGTGAGTCGTCACTCAAGTGGTCATTGCGGTCATTGTGTTCAGTGAAATTGGTCTCTTTTTCTTTGCCCTTTAGTGATTCTTTATAGAGCTTACAAAGATGCTCCGGGGCTCGACAAATACGAGACCAATGTCCTCTAGTGCCGCATCTAAAACAAGAACTTTCAAATTTTTTTGAGTGATTTTCATTCATACTTGTGTTCTCATGCTGCCTCTTCTGTGAGTGATTCGTGGTTTTCTTTTTAGAGGGGTTATTGAAGTAACTACCTCTATTATTTTTAAAACCACGGCCGCGTCCACAACCATAGTTATTTTTATATCCACGTCCACGTCCACGACCCCGACCTTGACCTATGCCATGACCAAAATCTTGTCCACGACTTTGATTTTGGTTTCGTTCATTTTGAATTACGACATTTACTTCAGGAAATGCCGTTGATCCAGTAGGTCAGGATTGATGATTTCTCATTAATAGCTCGTTGTTCTTTTTCACCACAAGAAGACATGCGATAAGTTCAGAATATCTCGCAAATCCACGCACTCTATATTGCTGTTGTAGAGTTATATTTGATGCGTGGAAAGTAGAAAATGTATTTTCAAGCATTTCTGATTCTGTGACTTCATGTCCACAAAATTTCAGTTGCGAGACTATTCGGAACATTGCCAAATTATAATCGCTGACCTTTTTAAAGTCTTGAAATCTTAATGAATTCCATTCATCACGGGTGGTCGCAAGTATAACTTCTCTCATGTGTTCAAACCGTTCTTTTAAACCTTGTCATAAAACCTTGTGATTCTTTTCCGTGAGGTATTCACATTTCAACCCCTCATCAAGATGTCGTCGTAAGAATATCATGGCTTTTGCTTTTTCTTGTGACGACGTTCATTATTTTTTATGGTTTCACTTAAATCCAACGATTCAAGATGCATTTCGACATCGAGGGTCCATGGCATATAATTCTTTCCAGTAATATCAAGAGCAACAAATTCGAACTTTGCCAAATTCGACATGGTAGTGCTTTGTAACAAAATACATTTTATAGTCAAGATTCATTAATATGACAATGAAAAATAATGGATAAACTAGCAATACAAGCATGGTTAGAAATAACGAAAAAATGCGAGGCGGATAATTGCCGATAAATACAAGGCTAGTAAGTATAATAATCAAAATAGTTATAAAAATTAGCCTTGGATGAATCATCATCTTTTTCTTGCCTTTTGTAATTCGAAAAATAAAGTTTGTGGAGAAAAATTGATGGAGAATATCAATAAAGGGATGAATGAATGTTTTAGAAAACATCATATTTATAGAAAACAAATCTAGCCGTTTATACCCGTTACGATTCATTAATATATATCAGTTTTATGATCGCTTATTATCAAAAAAAATAAAATACAATAATTTTATTTAACACTTATGGTTAAATGTAATGCATATAATCGTAATCATAGTTAAATAATTTTATATCACATCACATTATTATTTTGAGGTGGCATAGCTTCCTTTATATAATAATATGATATTATACATAAATTATATAATAATAAACAATATAATTTTATAATTTATATCACGTTATTATAATGAGGTATCAGTTACTCCTTTTATATAATAACATGATATTATACAGACATATATTAATTAACAATATAAATTTGTAAATCATATCACGTTATTATAATTAGGTGTCAGTGACTCCTTTTAATAACATGGTATTATACAATGAAATATATAAAAACAATCGAGTGATGGTGCTGATAACGTGTTATAAATTGAAAGAAACATTAACAAAATAAATTAAATAATTATCTTTGTAATAACATTGAATATCTCTTTAATTGCTCCTTAATTGCTCCAAATGAACTCTTAATTTTATAGTAATAAGAAATTATTATTTCTCTATAATTTTCTTAATTTAGAGAGAAGAAAATTGGGAGAGAATTTGTATATATTTGTGTATTTTTACAATATAGGCAAATGAAATGATTAAAATAATACAAATATCTTAATCATAATTTAATATTTAGACACCCAAATTTGACTAATTTGTAGCATCCAAATTTGAACAAAATCATAATATATATATATATATATATATTGGTTATTTATAGTATTACTTTGGTGTAGAATAGCTAACCCAAAATTAACCATATGGCTCAATTTTTTAAAAAGAAATTTAAAATTTCTGACTTTAAAGTTTTAACACGGTACAGAGGAGGTTTGAGTATGTTGTTCATGCTGCTGGTATACACCAACACTTCAAGGAACTATGTGGTAAGAACTAGCTAGCTAAGAGGTACCGACTGCCAAGTAGCTCACGAGTAGTCGCATGCGAGAGGAGACTTCGGTCCGCACGTATGTGGTTCATATAATTGGGCTCATTAAAAAGCCGATGAGACTCGATCGCATAGTTATATATGAGCTCTCTAAACTTCAACATTATTAAATAATATATATACATTGTGTGTCAGAAGGTTTAATATATTATATTTATATATTTTTTTGGGTCAATTGTTTCTTCGTTAGACAGATAAGTGATCTGATGATCCATGTGCTCACACCATTAATATATTTAAATGAAATTGATGAAATCGTACGGATTGGTTTTGGTCTATCGACGTAATCGAGATTTTCAAGATTAAGTACTCTGTTTGACAAATAAGTGATCCGATGATCCACGTGCTCACATTATTACTCAAGATTTATATGCCTAAAAAATTTGAAAGAGGGATTATAGTTCTTTTAGAGTGAATTGTTAAACATACCTACTTACTTATTTTATTTTCACTCTCTATCAAGAAAAAATAATTTTAACTCTCTCGTAGAACTACTTCTTTATTTTAATTCTTTATTTTTATCTATGTTTTCATTTAATAATTACTTTTTTTAGTTCATCATGCTTTCATAAAATAAATTAATGACTTAAGTACTGTCGAATCATTTCCATCGGGTTTTACAAACTGCTCTTCATAGTGTAACCACACAATCGCAACTGATAGTTCCTGCCGTGAGTTCCTTCAACAATATTCAGCACATGTTTGTTTCTTTCCTACATCAAGGCATGTAATAAAAGATTTAATTTGAAAATAATACATGAGAGTGGTGAAAGCTTGGTAATTTTATTCAGACATGAACATATTAATACATTAATAACCTCACATCAGAGCAGGGGAAAATCTGTTTAGTTACTTATGGTAGCTGGAAAAGAGCACTCATAAACTGAATATATTACAACTGAAAATTTTTAAAGAAAATTGAAGGGAATGCTCGATGTCTTCAACTTTCTTTCAGATCTCTATTTATAGATATCTGGAACAGATTCCAACCCCAGACTTCAGCCTTGATAAGGAATATTTTAGTGCTTACAAACCGCCCTTTTAATTATTCGTTAGGTGGCCTTATCTTTATTGAATAAGTGGTGGTCCCTATGTAGTTAATCACATGTCATCTTTATTTCTGTTGAGGAATCTTTTACTTTTTGGGGGTCCCCGGTGTAAATGTGACTTGTGTAGTCCCTCATCACTTGGGCTTGTTTCTGCAAGATGCTTCCGGTCAGATCCTGGACGAAAGTTCTTCCAAGTTCTGGCTCTATATGATTCGAGCATTATGGACAGATCATTTCAATCCATCTTCCAATAAGGGAGCATGTTACAGAATTTGTGCCGAGTTTATTAGCTCCCTGAAAGCTTGTTAACCACATAAGATTTCTTTTTCTTTCAAATATTTCTTCTGCAAATCCTGTTTTTTTCCTGTCATGCTATTTAACGGGAAGGAATTCATTCGCTGAGTTCTGATAGAATTTGAATGGAAATTTCACTTTGTCAATCACTGTGAGACAGACCCATAGTCCTCATGCTCTTCTAGTCGATATGAATCTTCAGTTAGTGTTGCGACTAGAGGAACTTCGTCTATAGGTGTATCTTTAATATATTTCTGGGCATTAGTGTCCGGTCTCCTTAACTTGATGAAGTGAAAGGCTTCATGTAAATATTTCCCCGCTGGTTCTGAAGTTGTACTGAAAAAATACAACTCTAAAATGTCTCCCCTTGAAAAATATTCATTATTTTCCCAGGTCTTGTATACTGCTTCTAGGATCCACTTATCAACTTGTTGTAGCCTGTCTGCAACTTCTGATTTATGGTCAGCTTGTTGAACTCATTTTGAAGAATTTCAAGGTGTTCCCTTAAATGCTTCTGCATTTTCATGATGGCATCGACATCAGCGCTATATATATCTTGTTAGAAAATTTGCAAGTATATTTCATGAGAGTTCATAATTACAATATCAAATATATAATTTTGACATAAAGTTTGCCCATCTTCGTAATATATCTTTCTCTGGTGTAGAATCAATTTTATTTCATAAGAAAACTTTGACTTGAGTGTTATCGATTTTCAAAGTAAATTTCTTTGAAAGTGAAAATAAGGGTCATTTTCAAAAGCTCTTTTTATTGCATAAAGTTCCTTCTCATTGATGTGTCATCGTATGATATCTGTTTTGTAGAATAATCCACTATGATATCTACATGGTTGTTCTCTATCTGGGTGTGCTTTATAAGAACAGCCGAATGATCACTGACATCCGTATATAACACCAAGTCATCTTCATCTCGAGGGCTAGCAATCTTAAGGATATTTCTGCAAATTTCTTTTAAATGGCTAAGACATTTAGTGCGTTCTTTTGTCCATAAAAAGCTTGCATCATTCTTTAATAATGGACTAAATATTTTTCTATATTTTGCTAGATTATTTATAAGCTGAAACGTCCTCAAACCATTTTCCTTTTTCTAGAAATTTAAATGTGGAAGATTTTTTTTAAAATGCGAAAGCTTCAATAAAATTCAATAGTATAAAATACATAGGAAATTAAAATAAAGTTGTAGCAACCAAGGTAATCAATTAAGTTGTGCTACAAAACCTCATCTCTGAAATTATTTCTCCACCAAATAATATACTGAAAACCCATGGTCTAAATAAAAACTTTTCTCTCAACACAAGCGAAAAAACGCTAGGTCCTTGGGAAGGTTCCAAGCTGGACCGCCATCCGCTCAAAGGTCCTGCCCCTCGGTCTCAACCTCCGCGTCATCTGTACCAATCAAATGTAGTGAGTTCAAGGGCTAAATAAGTACAAAATAAATGATATCAAATACTAAATAATATAAGCCCATACATTAACATACTTATACGCAAATAATTTTTCTCAAACTTTAAATGAATAAGAAAAAAATCATCTCAAAACATTTTCCTTAAAATTCATGCATATCAATAAACTCGTAAATAAAAAGTTTTCTTGTGAAATCCGTTTCTCGACTGTGGTTCCTCAACCTCAAGTCGCCTGATCAAACTATATAAATACCATGGTACCAGGGTGGAAAGATACCCCAGTACTTTTCTGGAGTCCAGTCCTGTCAAGTGTAATACACTACAATACTTTTCTGAAGCTCAATACATGTCAAGTTTATATGGCCAAACGGAACGTCTCCTGGCCACCATATCTGTCATGTTGGTATGGTCAAGCGAAACGTCTCCCAATCATCATATCCATCAAATTAGAAACACCGCAGCCAAGTATCATCATTAAAAACATTTTTTATGCCTCAATAACAACCTCATTCCTCAAAAGTAATAGTCTCTCTTTTCCTCAAAATTTTCATAAACTTCGTAATACATAAAACTTCTTAAAGACGGCTCAAACATAATAAAATAACTTAAATCATCATTTTAAATTTTCATGACAGTGGGATGCCTAGCTCAGGCCACACACAGCTAGCTTACGACGTCCAGTAGAGCATGCGCTACCCGGTACAGCTCACACCTCAAAAACTCGGCTTAGGGGCTCGGACCATGCACCCTTCTCTAAGCTCGCAGTACAGGTTAGCACGTCTACCCAGATCAGCTTGAGGCTTCAGACCAGATCACTAAAACAGCACTGAGTGCTTGATTCATTTAGAGTACGCAGATCAGATCACAAACCCTCCTCCCAGCTTAGGATGCTCTACTCAGCTTTAGCTGGTCGACTCAGCTCACGGGGGTCAACTCATCTATCGATGTCAACTAAGCTCGTGACGGTCAACTCAGCTCACGACGATCAACTCAGCTGACAGGGGTCAGCTCAGATTACTGGGGTCAATTCAGCTTACGGGGGTCAACACGGGCTAAGACCTCGAAACATCTTACGACCTCGTCATAGCTTATGACCTCAATACAGCTTACGAACTCTATACAACTAATGACCTAAGCAGGGAAAAACAGCTTACGACTTAAGAGGGGGAAAATAGCTTACGACCTAAGCAGGGGGAAAACAGCTTATGACTTAAGCAGAGGGAAAACAGCTTATGACCTCGTCATAGCTTACGACCTCAATACAGCTTACGACCTAAGCTTACCCTCAACCCTCACTCAAACCATCGACCCTTTCCCACAACTTAAATTATAGTCAACCTTGTCATGATAAATAGAGAAAAATACATCACATTGGACATCAATTTTTAGCTTCAAAACCATCGAAATCGAAAGCTAACAAAAACACCCACACAATAATATGAATGAAAGATTCATTCAAAGGAGATTTTGTACTTGCCTTATGTTGAGAAACTTACAACCGAGTGTCAAGATGCTGGAAGGGATGAAGAGCGTCGGGAACATCGCTGGTTTTGCTCTGGAAAAGCTCTAAGCTGATGTGGTGAGAAGGGGAGGGCCGGCGACAGGGAAGAGTAGGGTTTTCTTTATTTATTTTGTGAATAGTAAAGTGACGTGTGTGTGCAGGGGCAAGAGATTTTATAAAAAAACAGAGAAGATTTGTGTTCTAAAGTTGTTAAAAGATGACAGGTAAAGTTGTTATTGCAATGGTAAAAGTGCTACTATAAATCCTTCCTCCCTCCCTTGTATAATTTCGAAAATTTGTGTAAAATATGAGGATAAAACTTGTTTTAAAAAAATGGGATTTTAAAATTTAACTATCATAAAATTTTACAAATCATAGGTAAGGTCTCAAAATTTAATTTATAAAATTCATCTTTACCTCGGTGTTCCCGTCGTCTCCATTTCAGCCTCATAGCAGTTGTACTGAAATTTTGAAAAGATACTCATCATAAATAATTTAAATAATTAATATGATAAACCAAGAGTGAATTCAATATAGCTATTAGAATAAAAAAAATAACACTAAGGCATGATACTTTAATAGGGAAAATTTCCAGGAGTTACATAAGATTCCAACAAAATTAACAACTCCTAAGAACTTTGAAGTTGTTGCTATCTCAATTTCTCTGGAAATCTGCATTGTTTCCACGATGTGGTTTTGCAGAATTACTCCTGATTTTTTATTTATATACTTAGGAATTCGATTTTCCTTATGGCAATAACGACCTTATTTCACATAGGACAAGTCCTTCTTTCTTGCGAGCCCTAGAAAATATTTTCTAAATATTTCACATGTTCATCCATATTTTTTGATGATGTTAGACTATCATCAATATAGACAAACATAAATCCAAGATAATCGTTAAATAAATTATTCATTTTCCTTTGAAATATTTGGGTGCAACTCTCAATCCCATTGGTAATACTTCCCAAATATAAGGGTCTTATGGTGTGGAAAAAGATGTGAACTTTTTACTTTTTTCTTCCATTCTTATTTGGTAAAATCCAGGTTTACAGTTGAATTCAGAGAATACTCTACATTGCAACTGCAATTCTTTAAATGATCTGTATTGGGTATAAAATACCCAAGAAAATGGTTCATATTGATTTCTTGATAATTGATTACTAACCTGAGTTTGCCTCTTTTTACCTCACCATAGTTTCGTACAAGAAAGTCTGGACTACTATATGGTGATACTCCTACTTTGATCAGATCAAGATCCAAATGTTCCTTGATAATCTCTTGCATATCCTTTTGTTCGTATATGTTCATCGGGATTGTATCTTACAAACACATACTACTTGCCCTCCTTAACTTGAAGGGTTTCTTGTGTGTAGCGTTTAAACATTTGTAGGAAATTATTTCCTAGCAAGATATCTGCTTATGTATCATGAAAATAATTTGGTGGTGTCTTTACGTTATATCAAGGTATTTGTCCTACACCACCGAATATTATTTCTGTTTGTTTAACTCTTTTGAGGATTAAATTCTCTTTGAGAATTCTCTTCCAGCAATTTGAGGTACTTCTAATCCATTTGGGAAGATTCCTATTTTTGCCTTACAATCTCTAAGGGATATGAGATAACCCCAACAGTTAGACATGCACCTCCTTGAACTCATAGACCTAACAGCCCGACCCTAACATATAATAGGTATACTCTATGTGTCACATGTATAAGGAAAGAAATTGCTAATGGGTTAACATCTATAACTTTTGGCCTAGTGGTAAGCTTGATTCTAACAATTGGTATCGGAGCAAGTCAACGACGAGTCTTCCAGAAGCATATTTTTATACTTTTTTAGGGGGGATTGTTGGGTTAAGTGTGCATGGGTGAGAGTAATATTGAGATGGTGCCCTACAGGAATCCAATTGATCTGGTTGGCTAGGCGGAGTATAAAATAGTGACACCAGATTTAATGGGTAAAAATACTATCTCTACTGGGATATGACCATCTGCAGGGGAATGGTAAGACTGATCTCTAATGGATATTAAATAGCACCAATATTTAGATATGCACATCCCTATACTCATTGACCTAACAACCCCACTGTTAGGATCGAATTTGGGGGGGTCTCATGAGTTCTCACACAACTCAAGTAAGCTCTCACACAGATTTAGACACCAAACCTTCAAGTTGCGTGTATTTTAAAATGTTTGGAAAATAATCAGCACGCAACATTGGAACAGGATCGCGCATGAACTCTACCAGCAGCTTTGCGAGCTGGTCTTTTATACATGTGATCTTGTTGATTTAAATCTTGAGCTTCAATAGCTCAGTTTCTTGAAATATTTGTGCATCGAGATACAGATTGAGTTATGACAGAAATCATGCAGAAACAACTCAAACTGAACTCTGAAAATCGAAAGCTTGTTAATGGTTTTAAACATATGCAGTTTCGAAATATGCAGTGCATATATGTTAAATGCAGAAAGCTGTAAATAGATACGCTGCAATTTGTTTATGGAAGTTCGGAGTTGAATCTCCTACGTCTCCCCTTCTTCCTCAACGGGAAGGATCCACTAGAAGACTATGATTACAGTGGCTCCCGCTGCAACCCGATCCGACAGCCCTCGTTGCAAGAACTCCTATCACCTATGCACACCAGCCTGAAAGCCATGTGTCTAACAATCACTTCTTAACGCCTTAGTGAGAAAGGCTACATAGACTTGTTTAACGTCTCTGTCCAAAGACTACGAGGAGAGTTTTTGTTTGATTCACTCAATTTCTATTTCGCTCAACTCTCAAATATATATATAAGTCAATCGTGTGTGAGATTACAGTGTACGCTCAATCTCTGAAAGATAAATCTCACACACTGGGAAGTACTCATGTCCGAGCTGGTTCCACAATGTCTTCCCAGAGCTTGTGTTGTCGACTTGATTGTCCTTTGAAGATTTCCATCAGTGCATTAGCTCACACCTAAGCATTGAACCACCTTGCGCACCAGCTGCCACATAGTGTGCAAACTTGCGACTTGCACTGATGTGTGTTGTGCGTTCTTCTGTTTAATTGCACAACACTCTCTCCGTCTTGCGCTCGTCTATTCTCTATGTTTTCGCTCATGCGCATGATCAGCTTGTGCTCTTCTCTTCATATGTATAGCCTCTGAGTAGATTTACCTGTTGGACACAAAGTTGTATCCGTTGAAAAGTCTTCTAACACTGTTGTACTTTGCGTCCTTGTCTTTTAATGCGTCATAGTCTTTTCTTCACTTTAAGCATGTGAGCACTGTACTTGAGAAGACAACACAAGAAAATCGATTTGAATACTGAAAATCAATCATCGTATAGTCTTGTATTCAAATCGCTTTGCTCGTAGATTTGATAGCATCTGCTGATATGCTATCTGAGCTGGTTTGACCTTAGCCAGTTTGCTAGTTTGTTTCCGTTCTGCTTCAATCGGTTTGTTCATTACACTAAGCTGGTCAAAGCTCTCTTCTTCTCTTCAACAGCTGCTCTTGTTCTGTCTTGTACTCAGCTGCTCTTGTTTATTGATGGGCTCTGAGCTTGTTTATCAGCTGGTTTCCTTCCCACCTGGTTACTTCTTTCACCACATGAATCTTCCTCCACGATTTCTTTGGTATCGGACGGCATGTGATCTTCACGTCATCATAGGCGTCGACATTGTTCACGATCACAGACTCCTGCGTCCATCTCTCTCATAAGCATCCAGCTTGACCAGATCTCCTCGATTCGGTTTTCTCTTCTCCGAGCAGGTCTTCTTTAGTTCTAGCTGGCTTGTCCTTAACCAGCTTGGCTCTATTCTTCTCGTCAAGAGCCACTCTTTTACTTGCTTGTTCTCTCTTTGTCCATTCAGATACCTCATCCAAACCATCAGCAAGCACACCTTTTTTTCACTGGTTGATTGTGCCAGTTCTTCGAGGATACTTTAACCTCATCCTTGTAGAACTGCAATCCAGCACCAATTATTATATCCCTTCTTCTTTGGGATATAATAACCAGTTCTTATTCAGTCTACCCAAGGACTGAGATTCCTATGATGAACTGGTTATAGTTGCGCTTAGTGATCTGACCTGCACTTGATCACTGCGCTTGTCTATTCATTGGCAGTTGAACACTGCACTTGATCTGCACTTGAACAGTTCTGCTCTTTACTAGATCTCACTGCGCTTGATCAACGAACTGCTCTTGTACCAAGCTGGTAAACCAGCTTGGTGTTCCTGCACTCTGGATCTCTTCTGATGTACCAGCTCGGGCGTCCCCTCACTGTTCCAGTGTAGATATTTTCAACTGTTCCAGCTTCGGCGAACCCTTACTGTTCCAGTTTGAATATCTCCCTGTTTTCTCAATCAAGTGCACTGCACATCGCACGTAAACCGTTAATAGAATAATAACAGATTTATGTTAATCAAAATTCAGATTCTGATCTGTAAACACAGATCCAACACCGATCCTAACATATATAATAGATACACTCTACACTCTCACATTTATAAGAAAATAACGTTGCTCATCGGCTAACAGCTATACTTTTGGCCCATTGCATAAGCGTTTGATTCTAACAAAGTTTAATACCTATTTTTAACTTGTTTAATGATAAAATAGAAAGATAAATTTAACTCATATTTTCGATGATTCTTAAACCTGAACCGACCAAATTGATTAAAAGTCGTTTAATGTTTTAAATTTACTTCTTATATTGCTTTTTCAATTTCAAAAATATAAATGAAGTGCATCATTATTATTTAATGTTTTTAACCAAAATATGTATTTATTTTTGTATTACGAGATACAAATAGACAAAAATTAGATAATGGTACATTCCTGCTCCAAAACTTATGGGGGTGTATTCAATGGAGGACTTTTAATTACTTTCATAGACTTTTATAGATTTCAAAAGTCTAGAGGTATTGAATTTAAGTTTTTGTCAACTTCATAAAAGTCTAGTTGTATTCAAAGTAGGTTTTTGTGGACTTTTAAAAAGTCAAGAGGTATTCAATTGAACTTTTTTAAAATCTATGGAAATCTATAGATATCCAAAATCTTAATAGATCTATGTCATTTTCATGGAATTCTTTATGTACAAACCATTAAGCTATATGTACAAATATAAATAATTAAAAATTGTTATCTTGTTATCCTAGAGATTTGCAAACTCATTCTCATTCTCCTTCTCAAGAACGGCTCCACAAATTAGAGGATCTTCTTCTATCAAAATTCCAAATTCCGGTACGTATTTTATGCTTTTTTGTTTTGCTCATACTTTTTTTTTTGTTTTTCAAACTATTTGATGGATAGTCTTCCCAGATTTTCAATTATTTCTTTTTCGCCAATGTTCGATTTTGGATCATAATATTGGTGAAGAAATCATAAATTATGGGTTGCCTTTCATTTCCTGATTCCGTGTGCGTATAGCTGATATGCTTTTCCTCATTGAACAATCCAAAAATATCCTAAACACGACAACGAAAAACAAATACAATTTCAGCACATAGCTGAAAATCCAACGTGCACGTACTGACAGATTTTAACAGCTTACAATTCAAGATGTTAACTCCTATTTAAATCAGTACTCTCAAAAAATCTAATTAGCTGGTACGGAGCAAGAGTTGGTTCATGGTTGACGTGTTAGGCAAAATATCCATCACAAATTTCCGGAACACGGGAACATGCCATATTTTTATATTTGAAAACTTAAATGGCATAAAATTCAATGGGGATGTGGGTGTTACTTCTCAAAGTATAATGTTACAAAATTACAAGACATATAAAACTGCAAAATGCATGAATACTTGAAGCATGGTATGTGACGTAAGTGTAAACAGGTAAGGAAAAGTAATAGAACTAATAGCTCTCACGTGAACTTTTCTCTTAAAGCTCTGCTTCATGGAAGCAACACCTTGTGTTTCTTCGGGGAGCCTCCCTTCAGGATCAGGAACCCTATCAAGCAAATCAAACTTTTCAATTATAAAAACTGTGGTAGACACGCTAACTAGAACTCCAGATTTCTCTAAATGACATCAAGCATCTCAAATCAAGATCACTCACATAAAAATTGACTAAACATAAGACTAAATCGTATTTAACATTTAATACCAATTCTGTCTTGGAATTCCAATGCAAATTTGAGCTGCAGGTAACAGTTGTTTTACATTGTACATGTTAGTTATTGAGCAAAATACCATTGGCAGTAACGAGCCACATGACTTCATCTAAATGTAAAAAAGAGATGAGCAATTTACATGGCATCTACTCTTCCCAGGTAAACATTGATATTTGGACACATATTGAAAATGCATATGCTCCAGCAGCAGCTATCAAATCTGCCGATGGACCTGCGCATATTGAAATACCATTAATCACTTTTCTTTGCTTCTCATTTCTTATTAGTTTCTTACTACCATGTATCTATTGTCTTTATTATGCATATATAAGTGATAGTAGCAATGGGAGATTCGCAAGGAAAATATAATGTGTGGACGATTGAAGAGAGTATTGAGTTACTAAAGATAATGGTTGATAGTGCCATGCGAGGATGGCGTGATAGCAATGGACTGTTTAGCAAAAAAACTGTAGAAAAGAAGATACTACCTGCTCTAAACGAAAAACTTGAGTGTGAAAAGACATTCACACAATATCAAAGCCGTTTAAAGTAGTTTAAACTACGATATAACAACTATTGTAAGCTTATGCGTCATAACTCTGGTTTTGGATGGGATTCTAATACAAATTCACGGCTGCTGAAGAAGTCTGGGAGGATTATTTAAAGGTCAGTTTTTTGGTTAGCAAATAAAATTTATATTTCTAAATAGAATTAACTAGTTTGAATATATTCTAATACTTGTTTTTTTACAGTCTCACCCTAAACATGAACACTATCGGAGTGACACTTTTGAGGACTACGAAGATTTGAGAATTGTAGTTGGGAATGGTACTGCAACAAGGTAATACTCAATAGGGCTAGGAGATGACACTGATGCAAGAACATATGAAACAGAAGAAAACAGGATTACTAGTATAATAGATGATTATGTATTTGATAGTGGTAGTGGTGGATTCGTGCAAAACGATGGTCAAGAATCTTTATATCAGCCTCTATTTGATGAAGAGTTTGCTTCACCACTACCCTCACATGACATAACTTCTGAGATTCCACCATCAACTAGAAAACGAGATAGGACCGAGTTTGAAGCAAAATCAAGTGCATTCAAGAACACTGACCAGGAAGCTTTACATAAGTTCTCTCACAACCTCGAGAACATAGCATCAAAATTAGAATCTATAAGAGATGGAGGTAACGAATGAGTGAATTTTGAGGATATAATTAGTAATGAATTCAATTATTTTACAATTTCTATTCATATTGTTTTGAACTATGTTTTGATTATTCAACTAGAAACAAACTTTCTGTGTTTGGATTATCTGGCTTTAATTTGTTTTAGCGCGTCTTTCCTTCTTTTTATTTATCTCATGTAATGATTTTCATAAACTCAAAGCTGCATTGTTTTAATTTCTTCTTTGATATCGGGTGATTAATTTTCATGGCAAATATCAACATGCATGAACAAGAACAAATAGAGGAAGATGAATGGGTAGAAGAAATGGATGAAATTATTAGGCGTATTTTAATAGAAATTTTTGGGTGTCTTAATGCAGTATATTTGCATATAGCTAACACGTATAGTGAACGTATCCATCGTCCCATAAATAGACGTTCAATAACTTCATATGGATACAATTATATTCGTAGAATATTAAAAGATGATCCAACAAACTTTCGAGAAGTTCATAGGATGTACCTGACGTATTTTTAAAATTGTGTACTATACTTAGAGAAAAGACACCTTTACAAGATACAAGATACATTTGTATCGAAGAAATGCTTGCCGTGTTTTTACCCATTGTGGGTCATGATACTCGGTACTGTTTGATTCGCAAAACATTTGGTCGATCACACTACAATACTAGTCGAAACTTCAACAAGGTGTTGAAAGCATTAAACAGCATTGCAGTAGAATTGATGGTCAAACCTGGATATACATTGCCGAAAACAGCAAGGGAGAGTACAAGATTTTATCCTTACTTTAAAGTAAGTAATGAAATTCTTCCGTAATTTTATTATCGTCATTGTAATTGTTATTTAAATTTTTTCATTTTTAGGATTGCATTGGGGCTATTGATGGCACTCATATTCCAGCTATGGTGGTTGGGCGTGACAAGAACAATTATCGTAATCGTTATGGAACAATTTCTCAAAATGTATTAGCGGCTTGTAACTTTGATTTAGAATTCATTTATGTGCTCAGTGGGTGGGAGGGATCTGCTCATGATTCAAACGTATTGGCTGATGCTTTATAGAAATAATGGACTTAAAGTGCCCGAATGTAATTTTTTTGTCCTACATGTTATTTATTCTTTTGTAAATTTTAAAAATGTATATGTTATTAGTTAATCATTGACTATAATATGGTTTAGGTAAATATTTTTTGGTGGATGGTGGATATCCAAATCGTCGTTAGTTCTTGGATCCTTTTCGAGGTGGTCGTCATCCTGAAAATGCAAAAGAGTTGTTCAATCTTCGCCATGCTTCTTTAAGGAACGTTATTGAGAGAGTGTTTGGTATATTCAAATCACGCTTCAAAATATTCAAAACAGCTCTCTTATTTCCATATACAACTCAGGCGGAGCTTGTATTGGCTTGTGCCGGATTACAAAATTTTCTTCGTAAAGAGTGTCGCACTGATGAATTTCCTATTGAAGTTGATAGTGAAGTCCCACCATCGTCATTAGAGCAAGTTTATGAAGATAGCAACCTTGATCAAGTATTTGACACCCAAAAACAACAACGCGCAAATGCTAATGCATGGAGAGATACAATAGCCAATCGAATGTGGAGCGATATTGATCATTGTAACAATAATGAACCTTAGGTACTTCTAATGAATAAATACTATGTATTAATTTAAATTCATTTGTTTTGATTATTTATTATTTATTAGAAACGGAATGTTGAATTGATTGAAAAATTGAGTTTTGCGCATTAAATAATATTTTATTAATAATTTTTAATTGAGATGTAGTGTTCTTATTTTAATTTTTGGATTATTTTATGTAGTATGTTAATAAAAGATTTATTTTATATGAAAAAATATAATATATTTATAAGTTCAAACAAAATCATTATAAAAGTAAAAAATTATATTAACAAATAAATCCATAAATAAGGTTTTCCGGTATACATTACGTAAAAATTTCTTCTCCAAACTTGTGCTGAGGGATATTCCTGAAAATATATCACTGAGAGACGATACGGCTGGTACTTGTATCAGTTTGTGGTGAGTTGAATTTAAGTTCTTAAAATAATAATAAATTTGCCCTTTAAAATAAACATAAACATAAACACAGGGAAAGTATAGATGGTGGCCGGAAGATGATGCAGAGATCAAGGCGTGAACGGTTCAGGAGTTCAAGTGATCTCTATCGGAAGAAACTCCATGCTTAAATTAATTAGTTGTGAAGATATTTTTTTTATTTTGTTTTCTTTATGTTGTACAACGTAAAGGGTATGATATAGAGATTTCTTCGTGTGAGCTTTTTAACAAGACCCATTTGACCAAGGCTGGCACATGTGTGGATGTGCACTCTTGCCTTTTAATGTAATTGTATTTATAATAGTGTAAATTTCTTGTTGTCCTATTAATTAAATAATTTTTAAAAATATTACCTAAAATTTTATTTGCATATAGGCACCGCGATGAAGGTAAAGGTTGATAAGATGTTGCAATCCACCTCATCTTCATCCCCTCCATGAGTACTCACCCGAGAAGAGATTTCTCAGTTTTATTATGAAATCACTGGAGGCGTCAAGAACTGGTGTGCTTGGACTTGGTCACAGGCATATGCATATATCCTAAGACCACTGCTCCAGTCGACATGGTACTAATGCTTCTGGCATGTTCACCGCTGTAGCTGCAGCAGAGGAGGAGACGTGTGTCGTCAACGAAATGCACAACAGGCTGAAGAGAAGGCTGATCGTGTCACTCAAGAGTGCACAGAAATTTGCAGATAGATGTTAGCTATGCAGATGCAGTTATGCATTCTAGTATTTGGCATATATGATGCATCCATCTAGGAAGAGAGAGAGACCTGCATCACTTACAGTGCCTATACGAGTCAGAGTTTCACTATACCTGCATAAGTTAATTTCTTGTGTAGAGTAAATATGATCAACCATTAAAAATCTTTTCTCAACATCGTTTAAAAACCTAAATAAATAAATATCTCGAAAATAACATCATTCATTCTGTCTTAAAAATCAGAGTAAATAAATTATTGCGAAAATCTGAACATGTCTAATAAAACGAAATGAAACATCTGAGTGGTCACGGGGTGATAGCTACAGCGGGCGATCAGAGGTCCTCACCACCAGTCGGGATAAAATCCACAGCAATATCACCTGCACCATTTAAACCTAATGAGCCTAAAGGCCCAGCATGCTCTATCCGATACTAACAAGGTACATATAATAAAAATCTCATGCAAGCACATAAATATCGTAAAATAACATAAAAACATGCATGCATGAATGATCGTAAATCATGGCTCAAAAGCAATCGTAACAGTACATAATCGTATATCATAACATAATATAAAAGACGTGTGAGTCGTATCCTTGAAGTGTCAGTCATTACATTAATGATTGATCAATCATAAAAATCAACGTACGTGGCGATACGGTACATCCGATCTTACCTCGGGATCCCACACACCTCTATGCTGCCACTTCACCATGCCGTGAACATATGGATCCATAAACTCATTATAACATTAACAGAGGTTCATCGAGCCCGGTATCCCGATTCCGTTCATCATTACTTTGCCAAAAACAAATCACTTCAATCCCTCAAAATATTTTCTTTTCTTTCATGTCTTAACAATTCATAAAGGTTTCATGATGCATGTACGTCGTAAAACATGCAATTTAAAAGGTTAAGCCCATCAATATATATTTAATTTATAAATGCATAATCATATACGTAAAAAGCTACATATATAATTAAATATATATTTATGGGCTTCTACATTTTCTTCTCTGGTCAAGAACTGGTTCGAGTGCCTGGCCCACTAATTCTAAGCCCAAAAACCTAGACTTACAACTTAAGCTGAAACTTAACCCTAAACTCAACTTGACACATTAAACTTTAAAATTGATAACATACTCAGTCCTTCAACTTAAAATCAGACATTGAATTTTTGGCAAAAATAAAAGTCTCCTTGACCAAAATCTAGACTTTAAAATTTGATAAAAGTATAAGACCCATAAATAAAATAGATTTAGGCTTTAAAATTTTGACTTAAAAGTTGGCTTAAAATAATCGGCCCAAAACGCTTAAAATTAGACTTTAAACTTTAAAATTAAAATACTCGGTCCAGAAATAAAATAACTCGGACCCGACTTAAAATATTTGACCTGACCCTCGACTGACCCGACCCGATCCAGCCGGACCGTCCCAACCGGTCCAATCGAACCGGTCAGCCCATGCAAGAAACCCTAGCGCCCCGCCACATGGACACGCAACTTCAGCCTCTTTGGACACCCTGCTCCGGTCGCCCATGGTCGGAGCCCCGCCGACGGGACCACCCCCAGGTCCGGCCGGCTCTCCTAGACCAAACCATGGCTCGAACAATGGGCTACATGGTTCGGCCGAGATGCAAGAAACTAGCGATCGTGCGTCGCTCGATGCATGTGGCCGCACGTCCGACCTTGGCTCGACCCTGATCGAGCCCGAAGCACGACAAGAAACAGATCAAATACACGTTAGAAAACATGATACATGCATGGATCTCAAATAATAAACATAGATCTAATCAATTCACATACAATTCATGCAACATCATTTAAACAATATATTATGATTTAAATGATGAGAAAAAGAGAGAATTGAGCATGCCTTTTTGGAGAACTACGAGAAATACGTGTTACCGGAGCGGAGGACAAGAGATTGGGACGAACAAACCTTGCAATCACACCAAAATTGAAGAAACTCGAGCTAGAGGGGAGGGGTGGAGACGTGAGGATGAGAGGGAGGGGGAGGCTAGGGTTTTCAAAATAATTAGGGTTGTAAAATGAATGTGTATCAAAAGACCCCTCTCAATATTTTAAGTTAGGAAAATAAGAGTTTTCCCTCAATAGCCACCACTAATTAAAATGCTAATTAAACTCAAGGTTTAGACTTTAAACCTCTAATTTTCGTAATATAAAATCCTCCAATTTTTAAAATATAGTAAAGTTCATTAAAATAGCCCGTATAGGCTAAAAACGGGTTTTCATCGACAAATATACGTAAAAATCTTATTTTTCGTAAATGCTGCTCAAAATAATAAATTTCAGCTCTTAAAAATATGATGGCACAACAAAATTTAAATAAACTTACACCTCGGTCGTCCCAAATCTCATCCACGCATTCGGAACTCAAACAGGCTACTAAAATGACATGAGCATCTTAAAACATAAAATTATCACGTAATTACATAAAATGACATAATTTTCTAAAAATAATTTTCCCCTTAGTCATGCATCCATTCTCACGTGATCAGGATTTTTGGGGGTTACAGTATATGTATTTGATAATTTATAGTCGTTTTTTACTTATTATGTTTTGATAAAATATTTCAAGTCTATTATTTTAAATGTAATTATACTGATGTATTAGTTTTATAGAAAAAATATGTTGGTATATTCTGAATTGGTTTCATTGTATAAATTTATTTCATATGACTATGTTTCCAACTAATGTGGATGACATTGATATTTTAGCTAAACCGATTATATTTAGTGATGATTTTAGTTAAAGTGTAGCTAGTATAACGAAAGTTTACTTAAAACCGTTACTAACTAGCGACATTTTATGTGAACCATCAGCATTGGTTTTGTTAAACCATCGCTATATATTAGACCATCTCCAACCCAGCGCCAAAATGGTGCTTTACACTATTTTGATGCTGAAAAATGAAGTCCAACCCTCTGCACCATTTCACCAAATTTGGTGCAGCACCAAATATTTTGCACCAAATTTGGTGCAACACCAAATATTTTGCACCAAATTTGGTGCAGTTTTTTGCACTACGTCAAATCTCAATCTTTTCTTTTCTCTTTTTTTACTATACTAAATAATTATTGAAAAAAATAGATTTATATGAAATAATTATAAAAAATCAAAATTAATAAATAATTCAATTAAATTTTTTTTATTGAATATACATAAATTAATATTTAAATGAATTTAATGTTTCTATTGACTAAATGATGGTCCCGGAAATATGATCACTAAGCAAATAGGAGTTCAGAAGGGGGGGTTGAATGAACTCCTTCGATTTTTCTATTTCAAAACTCTTTTAAAATATTTGGATCTCAGTTTTATGCAAACTTCTCAGCCAACAATATATGTGCGGAAATAGGCTGATTGGTTTGTGAACAATTAACAATGCGCAACAGTAGATAAATGCGTAAGTAAAAGATAGAGTCAAGAGTTTGTTTCTGAAAGTTCGGATATCAATATCCTACGTCTCCCCTTCTTCCTCCTCGGAAGGTAGCACTAAAAGACTTTGATGAGAGTAGCCTTTCTACAATCACCCGATCCCGTAACCCGCAGCTACGAGAACTCCTAGCGCTTTACAACACCTCACGCAGACTTCGCTGCTGGTTTACAAGACTTTGAA
>KQ998955.1:75415-142099 GCA_001598015.1 Dorcoceras hygrometricum
AATCCCGTTTGAATTACTGCCAAAATTGTACACCGTAATTCCTGCTCCACTGCAAGGTAAATTGCTCATCGACAGAGCCAATTTGTCTTCATTCCATTTTTGTGCAAGCATGGAGAAACGGCCTCTGTACACTGTACTATTTTCCCAAAATAGTACCTAACTTGTCTCCTACATTCCAGGCAACTGTACGATCCAAAGGAAATGAATCCCGTTTGAATTACTGCCAAAATCGTACACCGTAATTCCTGCTCCACTGCAAGGTAAATTGCTCATCGACAGAGCCAATTTGTCTTCATTCCATTTTTGTGCAAGCATGGAGAAACGGCCTCTGTACACTGTACTATTTTCCCAAAATAGTACCTAACTTGTCTCCTACATTCCAGGCAACTGTACGATCCAACAAATCTTTTCCTTATGAGTAAACGATAGTATTTGAATCACTTTGAGCTTGCGCCTGAAATTACTTTGATAACCAGCACTTACATCCATCGTCGTTGTCAAGAACTTCGACTGGAAAAACGCTTGGAAGAATTCACCTGCTGATATGCATATGCGTTTTTCCATCTGCTGATTCCTTTTAAGCGATAAAACGATGTCGTGTCAACTTATTTAAGTGACGCCGTTTTATTATCTTTGTAATACATATGCTGGTTAACAATATGTAGAGCACCTGCTGGTTGAAGTCACTGTAGCTGTCTGCTGAAATGAATAAACCAAACAATACGCTGTCGTTCCAACTTAACCAAACGCTGTCGTTTCGCAATCTTCAACGAATAGACTTAACCAACTGCTGAACACTTCAAGAAAGTATCTGCTGATTACTTCATCTGCTGATGCGAAACTGTGCACTCCAACGACGTCGTTCTAACTTATCAAAACGCTGTCGTTTACCAATCCTTAGCAAAACACGCTGAAACTCAAATCGGTACCTGCTGATCGAGACAACAACATCTGCTGATTGCTCTTCAAGAAAGTGTCTGCTGAATCTTTCTGAAAACTCCAACTGCTGAATTGCTACTGTAGATAAATAAACTCCTGCGACAACCGATTGTCCAATAGCAACTTGTCTTATTTTTGTTATCACCAAAACTTATAAATTTTGTCCTAAAAATTTCCCCCTTTTTGGTGATGACAAAACTTCAGCAGCCGAGACAAAAGATATGCAAAAATAAATTGCACACTATCTGCTGGAAAACAATTTTCATTAACCAACAAAACTGTACATTAGATGTGTACAAGAATTATCAGCAGAAAAGAAAATCTAATCTCTTCTTCTTCTTTTCAACGCTCTTGCTTCCCTTCTTCGTCTTTCTCTATCTCGCTCCGCTGCATCTTGTCTTTCAAGTAAAGCTCTGTTGGCATCAGCATCGAGCACTGTTTGAACAATGCGTCTCTGAGCCATTTGAGAATATACCTTTTGGTATAAGATTTGAAGTAAGTGGGTTGGAGATGTATATGTATTTAGTGCAGAAATTGCACTATTTTAGTGCAAAAATTACACCAAAATAGAGTTATGGGTTGGAGATAGCCTTAGTAACGATTTAAACAAAACCGTCACTAATTTTTGGCAATGGTTTTCATTATATTCTTGTCGCTAATTAGCGATGGGTTAAGATTTTTTCACAAGATATCAGAGACTGAACATTTTTTTATGAAGTTTTTATCCATCGTTGATTTAAAATCAACGACAATTTAGCGACGGATATCAATATTATTGTTTTATACTGTTGCTAAATTCGATTTTTAGTGTATACTGTATTAATATACTATATAAATCAGTCCGAAAGTAACTAGTAAAATTATGAGGATGGAGCTGAATGGTAGCATAAAAATGCTCCGGACCGATCAAGTACAAAAGCTCTGATACCACTTGTTAAGAAATTTAAGGACCCATATCAGATAAGATTGCACATGTGCTGAGGGACAGAACGGAATAGGACAGTGCGCATTTTAAAAGCAGTTTTAAATGAAACAGCACGCATTGCCGGCCGTAATATGAAATCATTTTGCGCTATAATAGCTCCTAATTCTTGAAAGGTTTTGAACACCGAGAGCTCATCGGATCTGGTCTAAAAAACCATGCGGAAAAAACCCAAAATACTCCCTGAAAAGTGAAATTAAAATAGTTTAGAAAACATGAATGCAGAAAGCACTAATCAGTACGCCAGGATTTTGTTTATGGAAGTTCGAAGGCAGCACTTTCTACATCTCCGCTTCTTCCAAATTGGAAGGATTTCCACTATAATATTTTGAGTAGAATACAGTGTATCCTAAACCACTCAGTCATGCACCCGATCTAAACTCCTAGACTCGAAATTGTGCACTTGTCTTATATCTCTGTGCAAAGACTATAGACACTAAGTTTTACGTCTTCGTGTCAAGACAGATCTGATTTGCATTCATTCATCTAATCTATTCAGCCCAGCTCCCAATATTTGTGAGTTAATGTATGTGTGTGAGTATGTAATCTAATACAATGTAAACATTCAAATGTAACCTGACACACTATCGTCTTCTTCATGATTTTCAGGACATTACGATGACATCTGCTGGTAGTGCACAATTTGATATTTTGCTCTCATCCGAACTGGCACCCTGTGGAAAACCACGCAGCTTGATAGTTTCTCACCCTCTCGCTCAACTTTTTTTTTTTCGTCTTCAGTTCAGCTTGTATATATAGCCTATATTAACATTGGACATAAGATTGTAGCCGTTGAAAAGATTCTATAAAATTTTCTGCTTTTGTACTTGTTGTCCTTTCTTCATACAGGATTAGATGAGGCTAATTTAACTTCTTACTGCCTCTGAAATGATTTTGATGTACCAGAGTAAATTAATTTGAATATCTTTGATTTTTCTGAGTAAAGTTTGTTCAAACTGCTTTGTCCGTTCTGAAGTGGTAGCCTGTGCTGATCTAGCATGGACTCCGCTCTGAATAGTTTTTTTCAATAAGCTCTTCTCTTATAATATGAACTGATCTAATGCGAAGCTTTGATCTGATCTGTACACGGAACTACATTGCTCTTGTCTGTTTCTGAATGTTCCGTTCTGTTTGCTCTGCACTTGTCCTGAGGCCGATCTGATTCTGTTCTGATCTGATTCTTTCTCTAGGCTGATCTATTTTGCTAATATCTGAAATAATCTAATATCTGAAATAATCTATGTTTATCTTATCTATTATGCTCTAAACTGACTACTATGTTCTATTCTGTTCTGTTCCGTTCTGTTATGTACTGATTTGCCCTTCTCAAACCGATCTCATCTAAAATTTTCTGTATTGTTCTGATCTGATTCGCTTCTCAGCTCACTGCTCTTGTTATCTAATCTGAACCGTTCTGTTCTGTACGTTTCTCTGAGCTGATCTCATCTTCTTATATCTGAACTTATCTTATCTGTTCTACGATGCTACTCTAATCTGTTACTGAGTCGTTCTCAATTGTACTGATTTAAACATATTCACTGTTTTGATTCGAAGCTCCATCTGAACTATACATTCTTAACTCTGAACTGATCTGAACCTAAATTGTTCTCTGCTCTGCCTGATCTGTACTGACCTGAGCTGCTCTAAATTGACGACTCTTTTACTCTGTTTGTTTCTTCTCTATTCTATTTTGATTCGAACTTATTCTGTTCTGAAGTGCACTGCTTATCTGAACTTAACTGTTATGGCTCTGAATATGCATTTCTTCTCAACTAAGCTCAGTTGTTCGTTTATGCTGTATAGTTATTGGTCAACTCTGATCTGATTTCAACTTGGTCTGCACGCTCAAGTAAACAGTTACAAACAAATAACAAGTTTTGTATTCATCAAAATTAAGATTTGATCTATTGTCAGATCCAACAAGATTCCACTACAAAAGTGTCGAATAAAGAAAACAATTTTTGCCCCCAGGGGCACAGACGAGTTGGTAAGACCTGGGGTGATGTGGGATTAACTTCCCGGCTTCACGAGTTCGATTCTCGTGTGGAGCATATTGTCCATTGAAATATTGTAGGGATATGTTTTGGGAGTTAGTCCGTTATATGGGTCATCTCCTCCGGATCCCTGCCTACTTGTGCATATCCCTCGATTTACCACATATATTGGTCAAGGGGCTCTGACCTATACAGGAGGTTAGCCATTAATGGGTTAACTTTTTTCGAAAACAATTTTTGCTTTCCCACACTTCAATGCATTTATAACTCTTTATGTTTTTTTAATGACTGACGTCCATATATTAGGACACGTCCATATCTGATCAATTATAATCTAGTGCAAAACTTATTTGATGCACCAATCAACTATTATAAATGGTTGATGCAACTAAAATGTCAATCTACCGTTTACCTAAAATTTCTAATATCCAAATATTATTATTATATTGATTGAGGTACTTTTTTAATTATCAAGGCAATTTTTTTGAATTTTTTGCAAATATGTGCTTAATGATAAATACATATATTTTAATTATTTATTTTACAATATTAGCATTATTAATTAATAAAAATATATCTCAATACTTCAATTATACTCTCATTTTATAATATATATCATTTGAACATATCTACAAACATCATAATAGCTTATCGAACAATACTTATCACCAATTTAATTTATTCGAAATCCAATAATCAATACATTGAGAATATGAAATCGTCGATAGAAAAGTTGTAGATTATTGAAAATAAAATCCCTTGCAAAAACTACCGGTAACATGTAGCGGCCGGACGAATCTCGATCATTGCCAATTGTGAGTATAACGGACGAAAAATTTCTGCACTCAGTGTAGGCATTCCTCCACTGTAATATTTTCAATCTACTTCTCGTTCGAGTTGTGTGAGTGGCGTTTGAAAAATTACAATTTGGGACATCTTCTTTAAAACAAACTCAATCTTTGCATCTTCCTAAATGCAAATTGCAATGCCCTTACCTCTCACAATGAGGGTGAGTCTACACCAAAAAAAAAATGAGCGCAGTGTGAGTTTCAGGGTAGTGCGTGAATAGATAAGGTGGATAAAGCTGAGATTGATCCTTGGCAAAGACTGGAAATCCAACAATGTATTACAGGTATTTCATAAAATGCATTCAAAAATACAATTAATGGGAAGGACAAATTAAGCATTTACTCAAAGGAAGTCGCTATTTCAGCTATATTCAGGTCGTCTACATCCGGGAAGGCCGAGAGGAACCTGAGTAATAGAATAGTGCATGCATGGTTTATGACTCTTCATTGAAGGTGCTTGAAATGTTATTTGAATCCAAATTAAAAAGACGTGTCGAGAAGGAAGTTAAGAATGTCTCCACGGCTACAACAAGACGCACCAAAGTTCCAGATATATGGCGGGCAAAAATAACGTACGAAACTTTGTAACAGGATGGAGTAAATTTCATCATTCTCTTATTATTTTGGCATAACACAGATGATAAAAAATGTGAATTGGTAAACTCAACGTCAAATCACAACTTATTTGACAACAAACGTTTTTACAGATCCATGATGCATTCACTACCACCAAAAAGTGCTACATGCATCAGCTGGTTGGCTTACACCCAAAGTCTTTTCCAAATTGCATAAAAGCATATACATCATACATACTTCTATCATCTCAGTCATGTACAAAGCATTTATCATCTCCCAAAAACTAGTTTTCAACTTAACATCTCGCCCATCGAAAAATGAAGATCCACATTACAACAATGATTCTGAGAAACAATGAACAATGGAAGGGTAAATCCAGAGTTAACATGTACATGACAACTACTTTATAGCAGCCAACAAAAGAATACAAAACAACATCCGCCAAAAAATACCACATAAGCACTCAAATGCAAAGCCTATAAAAAACACGCACAAGCTCAAGCTCAAGTTCAAGCTATTGGAAGTGAACTTGACCTCCTTCATTGAAACCTTCATGCAAAAGAACAGATTAAATCATCAGAAAGAGACTACCCCAAGATCATGATAGTTATGCATTCCATCTAAACAAGGCAATGCAGGAACCACAACCTCCTACTCTATAGAATTCAGTCTCAACTCTCGACGATCATGGCAGTAAAGAATTCTATACAAACATCATAAATGATTATCAAAAACTACGAAGACTGTATTTCGAAATTCAGTTAATATACAATATCATTCTTACCCTAATTAACATTTCTGGAAACATTAACATAGAAAAGGCAGGGGTATTGCGGGTGATTACCCAAAGCTTGCTTCTTTTTTCAATGTTTAACGAACGACAGAGTGCTGATAGGCAAACAATACATATCTTTGAAATATCTTACCTCTATTATATTTCTGGAAATGGATTAACTTAGCGCTTGATCTTTTTGGCTTTTTGGGGTTGTTTTTCAGTCGCTAGTTTGTAGATCCAGTACACCTACCAAACCGCGTCAAATTTTACGGCAAAGCGATCGAACAAGATCGTTTTAAGTTAATCTGAAACGAGCATCGATTACTTACGAGAGCAATAACGTGGGCAGCAATGAGAATAACGACCAAGAGAGGCACCAGTTCCAGAAACCAAGGACGAATCGAAGTATGAGGGACATTCGCCATTCTTCTTCTTCTTCTTCAACCCTGCCGTGCCTGTGTTTTGTGCGTGTTTCTTCAGAAGAGCTAGGCAACTGCAAAGCCCCAATTTTTTCAGTTTTACTTTAACAGTTCCTCGAAGAGTGTTTATTTTCAAGCACCCTCGCATAGGTCTACTACTTCAATTGTAGTTTTTGCATTTATATTAGTTCATTATAAATTTTATAAAAAAAATTCAAGCTACAGCAAAAATAATAAAAATTATAAATTTAATATAGAGTTATTTGTACAACTTCAATATAACCTTGCCAACTTTGAAATTTTGATTTAATAAAGTTTGATCATAAAAATTTATTTTCGGATAAACTCGTTGCAATTTGGATAAGTAAAACATTGATCTTTATTTAGTTTATAAAACCACGGGATTGTTCCCCCTCAGTTTACATTGCCCGAAGGATACTCCGCTTGCTCTCAAAAGCACCTCAAACCAATCCATTCCTTCACCAATCTCCACAAGCGGCTGGTGTAAGTGCAACCAATCCGAGTTATTGTTTATTTTCAACCACCCTCGTACAATTTGTAGTTTTTTCCATTTTTATAAGTTTCATTATAACTAATTTTATAAAAAAAACCAAGATAAAACAAAAATAATAAGAAAGTTATAAATTAAATATCTGTGCAACTACAATATAACCTCGCCAACTTTGAAATTTTGATTCAATAAAGTTTGATTATAAAACTTATGTTCTAATAAACTCGTTGTGGTCTGGATAAGTAAAACATTGATCTTACCGTAGTAGTCTGTAAAACCACGGGATCGGATCAAATCTATACAAACCATCGAAAAGACAAAATATGGTGCTCAATACCACATCCTGATTTGTATACCTGTAGATCTTGTTACGGAAAATTATGAAAGTATTTGTATAGTATTTTATTACAGTTTTATAATATTGAAAACTATATCAAGATATCAAATTAGATTTGAGTGGAAGCTCTAGATTTGGGACACGAGCCTCGCCTCCACAACCTTAACCCCAGTGAATATAGTACGTATCCACGTATACGTCTTCTTAACTCCGTGCATTCGGTCCTTTATGCATCAAAATAAAATTCAGTTGCTAACGAATCGCAGCAAAACTATACACTTCAGCATTTCATCGAACAGTCTGTGATCTAATTGTTATTTGGATTCAATCTAGAATTTTAAAAAAATTGAGGTAATTCATACACGCAGCATCCGTTTCGATGAGAAGCCTTGCTGCGTGCCTCAGTACGGAATCGTGTTCCACTCACCACGCAGTAATTCCTTTCATAGCTTTTTTGGTGTTGCTCACTATTTTCTTCCTGTGATCTACTGTTTTCTGTGGTTTATTGTTGATTCGCTGCTTCCCTGTGGAATTAGATGAATGGAGTTCAGAGTTTTTCTTTACCTTGCGCTTTCCAGATTTGTGAATGCGTGATCTGGTGTTTCCGTTCCTTCTGTGGTGAGAATATATAGCTCTTTGTTGGTGATTTTGCAGTTGTTTCTACCAAAATTTAAATTGTCCCACTCGCAGAAGTTCAAGCCCAACAAATTTTTAGACTAATGCAGACCGTCACAAAAACTCAGGAAAACTTTGCAAATTTGTCTATAAATTTTATCATTCTCGTTCAAGCACTTATTAGTCTTTCACAAGTTTTATCAGTGTTTCTATGTCAATTCTAGTGACGCTGATGTATTTCTATTTTACGTAAAAAGTTGAAAATATAAATCATGTCATGGGTTTATTTTTATAAATTTATGATTTTTTGTGTTATATTAGTTTATGAGAGTAGAATAAATGATCGAATTTATGACTTAATTTTGCTTGATTAATTAGAAGTTGGTTTCTTATTTTTTTAAATAATATGGTGCTTGAATACCTGGCGCACCAAGCAAATTATAAACAAAAATTTAGGCACGTTTGGTTGTCAACAACGTGGCATCCATATTAAATGAAGGGTGAATGTGTCATAAATTGGTGCAATTGGAATGCAAAATGATCACGCAAGATTTGCATTCAGACTATGGGAGGAACTCTATAAATTAAGCTCCTCATTTCAGAACGAATTCATCCCACATCCCATTCTCTCTATTGTATATATATAAATATTTAATTATTTATATTTATATATTTTAATAATATGTTTTATAATATTTGTGAGATAAGTTTCTCCTATATTAAGAGAGTGTGTGTCTTTTTGAAAACACAATGAGATAGTGCAATTCTCAAAATATTATAGTGGTATTTTTCATCTTACCCGTGAATTTTACCCTAATAATTTCCCACTTGGGACCAACAAGTGGTATCAGAGCCTGCTGAAAATTTTCTTAAAATTCTGAGTATGCTTTGAGGTTACAGCTGACTGATCTTCCACATCAAAAATTATTTTTTGAATTTTTATTAAAGCAGGATAATTATTGTTGGCATAATTGCGGCAAAGTATGAGATAGAAAAATTCAATGACAACAATTTTATGCTGTGGAAATTGAAGATTCAAGCAATTTTAACAAAATAACGTTACTTGACTGCTATTGAAGATAGACCGAGGGACGTCACGACGATGAAAAATGGAATGTGGCGAGTACTTCAGGCGGTGTTGAAATATTGTTCAGAGAAGCAACAACAGTTGTGGAAGGCAGACAGAAGTTTTTTGATGCATGGATTATGGACTCAGGTGCGACGTGACACATGACGTCTCGGAGAAAATGGTCGACCAATATGAACCAGTATCAGGAGGGTCCGTAGCACATGACGTCTCGATAAGAATGGTTCGACCAATATGAACTAGTATCATGAGGGTCCGTATGCATGGAAAATGATCATTCCTTGAAAATCGCTGAGGTTGCTACCATCAAAATCAAAATGTTTGATGACACTATTCGCACCATACAAGAGGTACAACATGTGAAGGGCCTGACAAAGAATCTGTTGTCCATAGGACAATTGGATGATATCGGCTGTAAGACCCCTATCGAGAGTGGGATCATGAAAGTTGTAAGAGGTGCGCTTGTGGTGACGAAGGCGGAAAAGGTTGCGGCAAATCGATATGTTATTTTGGGACAAACACACAAAGAACGGAACTAGCTGTTGCATCAAGTTGATTCGGGAGAAGAATTATCGGTGTTATGGCATAGAAAGCTCGGGCATATGTCAGAACGGGGATTGAAAATTCTCTCTGAACGGAAGCTGTTACCGGGGCTTACAAAATTAAGTTACCCTTTTGTGAGCATTGTGTTACAAGTAAACAACACAGATTGAAGTTTGACACTTCTACGGCCAAAAGTAAAAGCACCTTGGAGCTGATTCATTTAGATGGTTGGAAAGCACCGGTCGTATCCCTAGGAGGAGCGAGATACTTTGTCTCGTTCATTGATGATTTCTCTAGGAGATGTTGGATGTATACAATCAAGAAGAAATCGGATGTTTTTTGAAGTTTTAAAAGTATTCAAAGCTCGGGTTGAACTCTGAAAAGAAAATAAAGTGTTTGAGGACTGACAATGGAGGAGAATATACCAGTGATGAGTTTGATGCATTTTGCCAATATGAGGGCATCAAAAGACAATTCACGATGGCTTATACGCCTCAACAAAATGGAGTGGCTGCGCGGATGAACATAACCTTGTTGGATAAAACAAGAGCTATGTTGAATACCGCGGGCCTAGCCAAGTCATTCTGGGAAGAAGCAATAAAAACCGCTTGTTATGTTATCAATCGATCTCCGTCAGTAGCGATGTGTCGATTGGACAGCCATCGGATTATTCTCGGGTGCATACATTTGGAAGTCCTGTGTACATTGTACAACGAACAAGAAAGACCGAAGTTGGATTCTAAATCCAGAAAGGGCATCTTCTTGTGCTATGCCGATGGAGTGAAGGGGTTTCGCTTGTGGGATCCTCCCATAAGCTTATCATCAGCAGGGATGCTATCTTCGAGGAAGATAAAGTGAAGGGAGACAAAGACGCACAATCAGAAACTACTACAATTCAGGTGGAAAGTAAGACATACGAAGATCCAATTTCTTGTGAAGCAATACCAGAGCACGAGGAACAAGAATCAATTGAGTCAGACGTTTCCAAAGTGAGGCAGCCAACTCGAGAGAGAAGACCACCAGGTTGGCTTTCGGATTATGTCACTGAAAGTAATATTGCATACTGTCTACTAACAGAGGATGGTGAGCCGTCGAGTTTCCAAGAGGCCACTAGAATCTCGGATGTTTCCTTGTGGATGACAGCAATGCAGGAAGAATTAGAGGCTCTAGACAGGAATAAAACTTGGGATCTTGTTACCCTACCACGAGGGAGGAAAACTATCAGTAATAAATGGGTCTATAAGATCAAGCGTGATGACAATAACCAAGTGGAGCAGTATCGTGCTCGATTAGTGATGAAAGGGTATGCTCAGAAAGAAGGAATTGACTTCAACAAAATATTTTCTCCTGTGGTTCGGCTCAATGTAGTCAGAGTTGTGTTAGCATTGTGTGCGGTGTTTGACCTGCATCTAGAACAGCAAGATGCGAAAATGGCTTTTCTTCATGGCGATCTTGAAGAAGAAATCTATATGCTCCAGCCAGAAGGTTTTGGTGAAACAGGCAAAGAGAACTTGGTTTGCAGGTTGAAGAAATCTCTGTACGGTCTCAAACAGGTGCCAAGATGTTGGTATAAGATATTTGATTCATATATCATGAGCCATGGATACAACAGACTGAGTGCAGACCCTTGCACATATTTCAAGTAGGTCTGGTGGAAATGATTATATCATTTTTGATTTATGTGGACGACATGTTGGTAGCAGGCCCCAACAAAGATCGTGTCCAATAATTGAAGGAACATTTGGCTAGGAAATTTGATATGAAGGACTTAGGACCAGTAAACAAGATTCTAGGTATGCAAGTTCATCGAGACAGAAATAACAGAAAGATTTGGCTTTTCCAGACAAATTATTTGAAGAAAGTCTTGCACCGCTTCAACATGCAAGACAATAAGACAATCTCAACCCCTCTTCCTGTTAACTTCAAGTTATCCTCTGAGATGTGTCCTAGAAATGAAGTAGAGAGGATAATATGTCTCGATTACCTTATGCATCGGCAGTGGGGAGTTTGATATTTGCAATAATTTATACTAGACCAGACATTTCACAAGCAATGGGAGCAGCTAGTCGATACATGGCGAAGACAAGAGCATTGGAACACGGTTAAGAGGATCCTTAGATACATTAAGGGTACATCAAATGCTGCATTATTTTTTGGAGGATCAGATTTGACACTCAGGGGCTATGTCGATTCAGATTATGCAAGTGATCCTGATAAGAGAAAATCTACTACTGGTTATGTGTTTACACTTGCAGAAGGTGCAGTAAGCTGGGTCTCCAAACTACAGACAGTTGTGACTTTATCTAACGGAGGCAGAGTACATGGCAGCTACTCAAGCTTGCAAGGAGGCTATATGGATTCAAAGGTTGTTGAAGAACTTGGACACAAACAAGAGAAAATTACTTTGTTTTGTGACAGTCAGAATGCCTTGCACATTGCAAGGAATCCAGCTTTTCATTCCAGGACTAAACACATTGGAGTACAATTTCACTTTGTGCCGGATGTAGTAGAGGAAGGAAGTGTGGATATGCAAAAGATCCATACAAAGGATAACATGACAGATTATCTGACCAAACCAGTGAATACAGATAAGTTCGACTGGTGTAGATCCTCATGTGACCTAGCAGAAACGTAAGCAGCTGGGAACGGCAAGATTGGAAAGATGTGTGGAGATATGCTTGATTCTCAATCAAATGTCCAAGTGGGAGATATGTCAACAACGTGGCATCCATATTAAATGAATGGTTGAATGTGTCATAAATTGGTGCAATTGGAAAGCAAAATGATCACGCAAGATTTGCATTCAGACTATGGGAGGAGCTCTATAAATAGAGCTCCTCATTTCAGAAGGAAATCATCCCACATCTCATTCTCTCTATTATATATATATATATATATAAGTATTTATATGTATGTATTTAGAGTATGTTCTATAATATTTGTGAGATAGGTTTCTCCTGTATTAAGAGAGTATGTGTCTCTTTGAGAAGACAGTGAGATGGTGTAATTCTCAAAATATTATAGTGGTATTTTTCATCTTGCCCGTGGTTTTTATCCTAATAATTTTTTAGGGTTTCCACGTAAAACTTTGGTGTCCATTTTTGTTCTCCAATTTAATATTCTATTTTGAGGCGTCCCACCTGAGACCAACACTGGTGGGATCGGAGATATGCCGCCAAAAAAGAGAGATCAGTATGACAAGAACAGGGAAACTGATGTCATGCCAGATCTTGAAGAGTTCCAGACAACACATGAGGATCAGTCAGAAATATCTATTCAAGACATGGTTGAACGTATGAATTCCAACCTCATGGCCATTTTGTGACAAAATAACCTACCGGTGCATGCTGCAGCAAATAATGTTGTTAATATGGAAGAAACTTCTAAAATTAAGAGAGTGGTGAGTCATTCCATTAAATCTATGAAAATAAATTAGGGTAGTGTCCGGCTTAAAGAAGTGGAACAAGTGTTAGGGAGTTCTAGAATAGGTGAACGCTTTATCAAAACTCCCCCAACTCAGGAAGAAAGATGCATCTCCTCACATGAGTGAGAAGATGTTTTCAAAAGAAACTCTCTGATCCCTAGATGAAATGGTAATGGAAACGATCCCCGGCGGAGATGGTAATGGAACCCACCTAAACCAGTTTTCTAACACAATCAACTCAATGAATCAACCTAGTCTATATGAAGTAGGAGTTAGTGGTGCATTCCCAACTGCAAATTCTTGTCTGAACGCAAGAAATGGATCTATCAAGATCGGGAGGCACAATTTTACAACTACCCCCTCAAAACAGAAAATATTGGTATAATTGATCCATAGTTGGTAAGAGAAATAGTGCAAGAGCTCTATGGGCTGGCTTGAGGCTGAAAGGTCGTCCAAAGTTTCATATACCTTATCTATAAATGATAGATCACAACAACTCATATCCAAGAGATTATAAAATCCACATATTAGTTTATTCTCCATAAGGACCTGACCCCGACTTTAATTACCAGGTTTTGTCTAGATTTAATATTTAAAATATTGCTAAAGTGCGGAAATAAGATAATTACGCCAAATAAATTATTATTGTAAATTATTGGAATTTGTTCAAAAATTATGTATTTTCGGAGTTTGGGTTGGGGTGACATAAAATACATATTATAGTCAAAATAGCATAAAAGAGTTAGGATTGTACAAAAACTAGACTTTTGGACCAAAATTACTTTTCGAAAGCCAAGAATCTATAAAAAAGCGAAACACACACTAAAACACCACGAAACATGCACATCTCAGTCAAACCGGAAGTTTTTCACGATTGTCGGGGATCGGCTACTCCGATTTGAGCAGGGTTGGTACCATTGGAATCCTCACTTCAAGCCCGTAATTTCCCAACCTGTCTCATGGCTTGAGGTGGCCGAAGTAGGGAGATCGAAGATAGTTAATACATACGGTTTTTCACGGATTTCGATCGATTGGAGACAAGAATCATCAACTTTGTTGTTCATTTGAGCAAGTGATGAACATTTGAAGTTTACTGTCGTTTTTGGCCAACTTGATTGGAATTATTCGATTTTTTAGAAATTAAAGCCTGTTTTGGATATTTTTGGTTGTAAAATGTCTGTAGGTCACTTCCTGTGATTCCAAATGTTTCAGTGATTTTTTGGGATTTTTCCAGTTTTCGGAGCGCCGGCGTGTTGTCGCCAGTCACCGTCGCCATCACCGTCATCACTGTTCTATCGTCGGTCGCCGCTACAAGAATTAGAACCAGGTTTATCCTCCCTACCAGAAGTGATTTTGATAACACTTGGAGAGTGGCTCCAAAGAAGAAATTTCCTAGGCCACTCACTATGACACAACAAAGAAGGGTGTTAAGAGAAAGAGCAGTTGCTAAAAGATAGTCACTGGGAAATACGGTGAACAAGTCAAACTTTTGCAGAAATACCACCGAGGACAACGATCGTGATGATGATGATGACATAGCGAAGATGATGTTAAAGAAAATAAAACGATTGATTTTCGTTCATTTATCAATAGATTGCATTATTTGGGTGGTGATTCTATCAGAAAAAATTAAACTGATGAGTGATGCTGACGCAAAGATAGTGAACAATGACACAAGGGGAGTTAAACTCCCTAAATGAGGTTTAGGTGTCATTCTCCAAGAAAACATGTTAGATCTGTTTCTATAGATCAGAATCTGAATTTTGATTAACACAAAATCTGTTACTATTCTACTAACGATTTACGTACGATATGCAGTGCACTTGTTTGAGAAGACAGGAAGATATCCAGACTGAAACAATAAGGGGACGCCCAAGCTGGAATAGTTGAAGATGTCTACGTTGGAACAGTGAGGGGACGCCCGAGCTGGTACAGTAGAAGACTTCCAGAGTGCAAAGAACACCAAGCTGGTGAATCAGCTTGGTGCAAGAGCAGTTCATTGATCAAGCGCAATGAGATCCAGTGAAGAGCAGAACTGTTCAAGCGCAGATCAAGTGCAGGGTACAAGTGCAGTGTTCAAGTGTCGATGAATATACAATCGTAGTGATCAAGTGTAGGTCTGAAACGAACCGTATTCTAAAAAAATTTTTTTGTTTAAAATCATGTGCGTAATAAATAAACTAAAAAGTATGACTCGTTCCCTTTAAAACATTTTCTCAACATTGCTTTAAAATATAAATAAATGAATATCTTAAAACATCAAATCATCAATGATGTTTAAAACCAGAGTACGTAAAAGTAGCGGAAACACATGCTAAATAAAATACTGAAAAATGTATCGTAACATAGAATAAAACGTCAGAGTGGCCACGGGGTACAGCTACAGCGGACGCTCAGAGGTCCTCACCGTCAGTCAAGATAAAATCCACAGGGTCATCACCTGCACCATTTAAACCTAGTGAGCCTAAAGGCTCAGCATGCTCTATATTTTAAAATAGCAAGTTACATAATAATAAAACCACATGCAAGCATATACATGTACTAAAATAACCTTAAAACATGCATGCATGGATTCTCGTAAAACATGGTTCATAACATTTCATAACATATCATAACATATAGCATACATAAGGCATGACTGTTGAGTTAAGCGTGCATGGGTGAGAACAGTACTGGGTGGGTGACCTCCTAGGAAGTTCTCGTACGTCAAGTTGTTGACGTTCCGCCGCTTGATCTGGTTGGCCATGTGGGCTGTAAAAGTGTGATTCAGATCTTAACGGGTAATACTATCTCTGTTGGGGATAGGACCGACGGTAGAGGAAAGGGTAAGACTGATGTCTAAGGAAAATGAGACAGCACCAACAGTTAGACACGTACCTCCCCGGACTCATGGTCCTAACAGCCCAACCCTAACGCACATAATAGGTGCACTCTGCGCTGCCACATTATAAGGAAATAAAGTTGCACCTTGGCTAACAGCATGGGTGACCTCCTAGGAAGTTCTCGTACGTCAAGCTGCTGACGTTGTGCCGCTTGATCTGGTTGGCCATGTGGGCTGTAAAAGTGTGATGCCAGATCTTAACGGATAATACTATCTCTGTTGGGGATAGGGCCGACGGTAGGGGAAATGGTAAGACTGATCTCTAAGGGAAATGAGACAGCACCAGCAGTTAGACATGCACCTCCCCGGACTCATGGGCCTAACAGCCCAACCTTAACGTACATAATAGGTGCACTCTGCGCTGCCACATTTTAAGGAAATAAAGTTGCACCTTGGCTAACAACTATAGTTTTTGGCCTAGTGGTAAGCGCTTGATCCTAATAATGACGTAACGTAACATAAAAACGTATGAGTCGTATCGGTGAAATGTGAACGAGCGTATGACTGATTATTCGAAAGAACGAACGTACGTGGCGGTGCGGTTCACCCGACCTTACCTTGGGATCCCAAGCACCTTCTATGCCACTTCACCATGTCGATCACATGGATCCATAGGCTAATAATACATTAAAACAAGGGATCCCCGGGCCCGGCTACCCGACTAGCTCCCATCATTAAATTTTGCCACAAGCCACTTCAATCCCTCGGGTTTTTCTAAAAAAAAGAACATGCCTTAAACGTTTCATAAAATCTTATGATGCGTGCACTTCTTAAAATCATGCAATTTAAAAGCTTAGCTCGTCAATATATATTTAATTCTTTCCTTTAAAAACATTAACATACATAGAATACTACATATATAATTAAATATATTTTCACGGACTTGTACATCTTTTACTCCGGTCAATACTAGTTCAGAATGCTGGCTCACTACTACTAAGCCCAAAAAGAATCTAGACTTAACTTAAAATTTAACTTAGCCTTACACATGAATTGGCCCATACCATAAAATTAACCTTTAAAATTCCCAAAATACTCCAATTTTGACTTTAAAAACTCCAAAGACTAATTTTAACTAATTAAAGCTCCAATGACCAATTTTGACTAACTTAAAATCTCATGATCAATTTTGACTTAATTAAAATCCCAATAATCTCAAATTTGACTTTAAAAATTTAAAATAAATATTAGGTCCACAATAATTAAAAGTTTGACCAAATAATTTTGACTTTAAAACGTTTTATCAAAATCCTTAAAATTGGACCTTCATCTTTAAAATTAAAATAATCGGTCCAGAATTGAAATAAGTTGGACCAAATTTTAAAACATTTGACTCAATCCTCGACTAACCGATCCGGTCCAGCCATGACAATTTAAAAATCACACATGCTAAAAATCATTTTCTAGGCATTAATTTGTCATGAAAATTGCCAAAATCTCATAAAACAAATAAATTCCAAAAATACTGTACAAAATCTTAAATATACTTGAAATATCAAATAAAGTCATCCACGAACTTTGACATCCTCTAAGACTCGAAATCTAAATTTTCACAAAAATGATTCGACGAGGCTCACTTCAAGCGACAAAACGGTAAAAATCATTAAAAATCCAATTATTAACCGAATCACTCTCTGTTTCAACCCACATTACCCTAACTCAATGTACGCGCCATTGGAACAAATAAGACTATGTGACCAATCCGATGCTCGTAATGACACTGCTCGTGCACAGACTGCAACCAAGACATGTGCTAGCCATAAAAATCATAACTAATTCGTTCCTCGACCAAATCGCTCTCAGTATGGACCTACGTGACCGTAACTCAATGGAAAATCTCCTTAAATCAACCTTGAACACACAGACCATATAGACAAAATTACCCGACCCCAACAACTCTACTGTCGCACACAGACGGCAAGCCAGGACATGTGCTGCTCTTAAAATTCGTAACTAATTCACTCCTTGACCAAATCTCTTCCTGTTTGGACCTATGTGATCCTAACTCGATGGAATAACTACCTGGACCACCCTTGGACCAAACCCTAGCCCAATGAACCGCCCATAGCCGAAGCTTCACAAGAAAATAATCGAATACGTGTTAAAATCGTGATGCATGCATGGATCTCAAACAACAAACATAGATCTAATAAATTCACATACAAATCATGCACATACTGTTGGATCTGTTTTTACATATCAGAATCTAAGTTTTGATTCACACAAAATCTATTACTGTTGTACTAACGATTTAACTTAAGTGCGCAGGTTGAGCTGAAAAATAAAAACGTAATTTCGGTGGCCTAAACAAAGGAATTTGGTCGAAAAGCGGCTTAGGTCACGAACAAAGTTGGTGAGTCTTGCTCGTTGGACCGCTTCGGAGGGAGTAGCACCGGTTTCGTGCAAAAATATGCAAGCTCATCCCGTACCCTGCGAGCCGGATGAAGAGAAATGTAGAAGCTCAGAAGCAAGCTGGAACAAAGCACTGATAGCAGATTGATTGATAGAAGATAGCAGTGCAGATGGAGGAGTAGTCCAAGATAGAACTGTAAAGGGACGCCCAAGCTGGTCTAGCATAGGACAACTTAGCTGGTACAGTGAGGGGACGCCCGAGCTGATCCAGCTAAGGCAACCAGACAGCAGAGTGGTTCTGTGCTGGTTCACCAGCTAGAAGCAAGAGCATGTTCAAAAGAGAGAGAAGAGCAGAATCTATCAGCAAAGCGATTTGAACTTTGAACGTTTTTTTTTTTGAAGTTTTTTTTTTGAACTTGAACTTATGCGAAGACAGTTTATTAAAGTTCAAATTTATTTGCTGTGTTGTCCACATCAGGTACAGACTTGTACAGTGATCACATGCTCAAAGTCTACAAAGCCTGCAAAAGCATTAAATGCAAAGGACACAAAGTACAACTTTGACAAAACTTTTCAGAAGCCTTTACAACGGCTATGTGCTTTGTGTCCAACGGATTAAATCTGCATAGAGGCTATATATAAGATGAGCAGCATAAGATGAAGTGAGAAGAGGTGTGCATGAGCAAAAACAGATTAATCAAGTCTACTGCACAACCATGGGAAGATAGCAGAAAACCAGCTCGGAGAGGAGCACTTCCTAGTGTGTGAGAATGCATTCGAGAGTGAGCATACGCTGTATAATTCTCACACACAGATTCACTCACATTTGATAGCTGAGAGCTTAATTGTATAGATGAGTGAATCATAAACACAAGTCATTGTGTTGTCTTTCGCACTGAGACGTTAAAGAAGTGTGTGTAGCCTTTCTCACTGAGGCATTAAAGAAGTGAGTTAGACACACGCGGGCTGGTGTGCAGTGATGTTGCTAGGAGTTCTTGCGGCTGCGGGTCGTAGGAGTGGGTTGCAGCGAGGGTCGTTGTAATCAAATTCTTCTAGTGGATCCTTCCCGTGGCGGAAGAAGGGGATATGTAGGAGATTTTGAGCTCCGAACTTCCAGAAACAAATCCCAGCGTATTTCTTTACTGCTTTACTGCATTCATACATACGCATTGTCAGACCTCGTGCTCACAACTGAGTAAAATCACACAAACCCAAGCGGAAGCTACTAAAAAGCGGGTAAAATTTTTGCTTTTGGCCTGACGGTTTAAAACAATATAATTAAGAATACAACAATACTCAAAATAGATATCCCAGTTTAACAAAACCAACCAAACAAAGGCTACAAGCCCACGACAAACAATATAGCATAACATGTATCAGATACCTGGTAACAACCACAACCGAATATCACAAGATACAACAAAAGCACAGGGCATCCCCTGGCTAACAATACTGATACATATAAATATGCTATATGCTACTGGGATACTCTAACCACCTCCTGGGGCACCTCTAGTTGGGTCAGCACCACGACCAGCTGAATAACCTGGAAAACCTGAACAACACAACAGGCAAGGAAAACAACCAAGCCCCAGAGGGACATGGGGTCAAACCCCAGTACGGAGAGCAACTGAAACAGCTAAAGAAAAGAATAAGAAAAAATGCAGATGCTATGCATGAGACATGAACGAACGCCGAAGGCTACAACTGGGAAGGGAGCCAAGGAACTCAAACATAGCTCCACAAGATCTGCAACAAACGATGGCCACAGGGTGTGTTCAAAGTGTGGTAATGAGCCACTCGCCTTGACACTACACCCGAATACCAGATGCATCAAACAACTCAACCTGCCATTGCCTCGCCCATGAACTGTGGTAGTTAACCACTCGGCGCATGGTGGCTAACAAAACCAGCAGGGAGATGAGAGTGCGGTTTGCCGATGCTTGTATGCAAAACATAGAAAAATCATCTAGCATAAACATAATGCACAGCAAGCACTACACAACAATGTTCACGGCAATTCCAATTCAGCGATGCACACCAGCCATCACATTAAATCCCACGCTAAACCAAGCTGGATTTCAAGCTCAAGATCCGTACCTCTAATTCTGATTTACCCAAATTAGATTCCTCAAAGGAACGTATCAAGTCACGGCCTGCACAAAATCTACCAAAATACACGGAGCACAGATTTTAGGAAAATGCTATCACAACTCACGGCCATCACACAATTTCTCACGGCTGGAAATTTGATCACTCAAACCAGCAACTAATCTCAACCATACAACTTAACAGGAAGCTTAATTCAAGGCTAGGAACAAGATTCCAAAGCTATATCGAAAGGCTACCTGCACCCACGAAACGCACGAATGAAATCAGCAACTTCGTGCTTTTGCTCCAGCCAACTACAGCCTCCAAAATTGGTATTGAATGAAAGAGCTTGTCGAGAGGAGTCCAACGCTACCTCAAACGTGACAAACGGTGGCCGGAATCGACGGGAATTCGCCGGAGAAGCTCATGATGAACAGTAACCCGAGGGTTAGAAGCGAAGAATGAAATTGGGAGAAAATTTGCTAAGTATGGAATCTGTTGCAATAATTGAAGGCCAAAGCTTCCAATAAATACACACGTGAAAGCTGGTTAAAAAGTCCACCGACAAAACCAAACGATGTACTACTAAAATCCCAACCAGCAGTCACAAAACAAACGGCTGGTCGCTGCTTACGGCTAGTCCTCAAACCCAAAAGCTGGTGTCTTACACGAGCAGCAGCTGGTCGCTAACCCAACGTCTGGATTTTATAACAACCAAAAGCTGGTACCAGACGTCGCGTTCCAAAACCACGGAGAAATATGAACATCAAAACGCTAAAAGCTGAAAATAGCGCTAACGCTAAAACGACGTCGCGCAGCACCATGGTGAAGTCTGTAACGTTAAACACAAACGCTGGAATCTGGTCACTCGAACGCTAACTCATAAAACATATCTCTCCGTCAAGCGTTCACCAAAACGGCGTCGTTGCAACTTATCTAAACGACATCGTTTCATACACAACACAAGAACATGCGGGCAGATCTCAAAAATCAGATTCTAGCGCTAACGCAATACCAGATCTCTCCTAAACGACGACGTACTAGCGTCTACAATAAAAAACGCGCCGCGCAGACTTCTATATACAAGCGCAACGGATCTCAGCTACTTCGCGACATCCAGATCTCACGAAATGACGGCGTATTGAACCTCTCGCTACAAAACGTGCCGCAACATCAAACGTCCAGATTTCTCAAATCCGAACAGATTTCTCACAAAATGAACAGAATTCACCAACAATTCAGATTTCTCGCAAAACCAGCTTTCAAACTCGAAAATTCCAAAATTTCCAGAATTGTTCTAAATGTGATTTCTGACCCGAAAATGCAAACGAAACCTCCAAAAAAAATTCCGAACATCCAGAATTCCTAAAAAACCGATTAATCCAATAATTAATCTTTTATTACAATTTCAGGTATCACACGCATTGCATATTTACAACTACACATTAAAACTGTTCATTTGGGCTTCGACCGATAGAGTGCAGTTTGAGTTATTTCCGCATGTTTTATTTACATTACTCAATCTGTATCTCGGTACACAAAATATTGAAGAACAATGAGCTATTGCAGCTCCAGGTAAGTTAACCAGATCGTTCGGCCAAAGTGTCGAGCTGGTTCTAGTCATCCAGCTAGAACTGGCATGTTAGCGCTCGCCTTGTATTGGGCTGGTTTTAACTTTCAGCTGAAACCAGCTTGATCTTTGCGAACCCGGATTCAACTTCTGGCTGAATCTTGCGTCTTGTCATTCGATCTAGTTACACCCTCTAGTACAGTTATTGATCGAATACTAGTCATTGCACTTTAACAGAGGGTCTCACATAAATCGATCCAACAAGTTGTATCAGAGCAGGTTGTTTTTTATTAGTGCATTTTCTTCGAAAAATATGTTTAAATAGTTTTAAAATCTGTTTGCTCTGATTGTTTGAAAGCCCATCTATGCTACAAATTTTTAAGGCTTTCAAAATTCATTGCATATGGATAGGGGAGGAATTTCTATTGAAGTGCAGAGCGATTTCCGGAAAGGAAAGAGCGGCAACATCTCTTCTAACGAGCTGACAGATTGCGCGAGATCTGTGGACGCCAAGATCTCTAAGGCTGGGAGAGGCTAAGCCTTAGTGAAAAATGGAAGAGATTCTGTGGATTGAATCCTCTATTGCTCCTCTGGTCCATATATATGAGAACTTTTGTGTAGCATAGACTTTTCAAAATTTCATGCATACATGTTGCTTTCGACAAAATGTCTTCCCATGCATAACATTTTGTTTCGAAAATAAAAACCCCATGTTCTATTAAGGGGGAGTTTTGTTTTAAATATTGAATGTGCTTAATTTTGCTATAATCTTTGTTTATTAGCACGGAGCCTGACCTTGGCTCCTAGATTCGTTGGTCCCTTTGAGATTGTTGAGAGGATTGGATCTTTGGCATACAGATTGAGACTGCCTGATGAGTTCAGCGATGCATGTTGTGTTTCATGTATCTATGTTGAGGAAATATGAGCCAGATCCGTCCCATGTGCTGAGGACTAATGAATTAGAGCTGGATTCTACCTTGAGCTATGTTGAATATCCAGTGCAGATTCTGGATAGAAAGGAGAAAGCAGCTGAGGCACAAGAGTATACCATTTGTGATGGTCCAATGGAGCAAGCATGGTAGAGAAGAAGCTACCTCAGAAGTTGAAGAAAATATGAGACAATAGTGGCCTCATCTATGAGACTTGTGTTTTCACAATCAGCGGTTGGTCAATGTGCTTGGCGTAGACATCGATTTTGCCTAAGTGTTGGAATCAACAGCAGTAGTAGTGGGATCAGCCGTTGAGTGATCGCGTCAGTTGTTGATATTTTATACGTTGCGTGTTGGTAGGAAGCAGCAGCAAGGCTGATGTGGATTTCAGTCGTTGGTGTATTAGCGTGTATCCAGCTGTTGCGAGTGATCAGCTGTTGGTATGTTAGTTGCGATGATCAGCAGAGAGCACTAAGGGACTTTGAAGCGACGACGTTTTGTGAGCAGGAACTAGTTGTTGGTTTTGTTAGCGTGTTCGTAGCGGGTAGCAAAACTACGTCGTTTGGATTAGTTAGCACGACAGCGTTTTGAGTTAAGTGATTTATACCAGCTGTTGGTTGTGTTAGACATCAGCTGTTGGGAGATCTCATGCGTTGTGACTGCTGGTTTGTGAATCAGTTGTTGGTAGCAATGTGATGTGTTCCTCTGCGAAGTCGTTTGGTTAAGTTGGTGCGACGCCGTTTAGTCTTAGCGTTGTTTGAAAGATACAACTGCTGGTTGTTATATCAGCAATAGGTAAAAGCTGATGCGAGGTTCCTGCTGGTTGGGAATATTAGTTGTGACAACTGTTTTTGTCGGTGGATCTATTCATGTTTCTTGCAGCTGTTGAGTAGTGTATTTATTATTGGACTTGGTCTTCGATTGTTTATCAGATCCCATACTTAGAAATATTTCCCGATAGCAAATCTTGTCGCGAACCCTAGTTACTATTCACAGTAACCTTATCCGTCCTAATTCCCGGTGGTAGATAACTCCGACGAGAGTGAGAGTGGTAGCGTTGGACTCCTCTCACTAATGCGCTTAGTTATATACCTCTTTAGAAGGCTTTGGAAGAGTTGGAAGAGGATCGCAGGATCGCTAAGACACCTCCCTTGTGTAGTTTGCTAGCATAAGCGTTCCCTGCCGTGCCAGTAGTTTCGTTGGGGTAAGTAAAGATGCTACCTTTAAGCTTTCTTAGAGCTTTCCGTTAAGTTAGGAAGGTAGATGAGCGCTGGTGGAGTTGTAGCTCCCAGCTGTTGTTGTTTTATGTTTCGGTCCTTGAGCAGTAGTTTGTGTTGGTTTAGCAGGTGACAGATCTGTGTTGCTCGGACTTGATTGTAGCAGCTGTGTGTGGTAATTATAGCTCAGAAGCTGGTGAGGTACGGATGTTGAGCTTATGTTACGGCTGGAATTGGCATGGATATTATGTTTGATTGCTGTGTGTGCTTTGCTTGTAGTTTTATATGTTGTTCAACTGTTGCATTGCATACGCATGATCATTTTCATTTCAGCTGTTTTAGCCGTGCTTTATTGTTGCTCTATTTTCTTACCAGGATACGAGGGCGAGCGGCAATACCGCACTCTCATCTCCCTGCTGGTCTGTTAGACCTCATGCGCCGAGTGGTTAACTACCACAGTTCATGGGTTGGACAACAGCATGTTGAGTTGTTGATGCATCTGGTATTCAGGTGTGGTGTAAAGATGAGCGGATAATTCCCGTGTGCTTGTACACACACCGGTGACCACTAACCTTTCTTCGCAGAATCTGTTGTCAGCTGTTGAATTCTTTGGCTCCCTTCCTTGGTTGTAGCCTTCGACTGTTGCATTGTCCCTCATGCATAGCATTAGCATTATATCTTTTGCTATTCATTGCTGTTTTATAGTGCTCTCCGTACTGGGGTTTAACCCCGAGGTCCCTCTGGGGCTGTTGCGTTTGTTTTCCTGTCTGCTGTTCAGGTTTTCCAGGATTTGCATCTGGTCGAGGTTATGATCCAGCTGGTGGTGCCCCAGGAGGTGGTTAGTGTGTCCCAGTTATATATAGTATTAGTATACACTGGTATCACTTCGTGTGATGCTTAGTCTTTTATAGTTGGTAGACCATCTGTACTGGTGTTGTATTTAGCCGTTGGGCATTTGTTGTACTTGAATATTTGTGTTGTTGTGGATTTATAAATTGTGATTATTTTGAGTATTGTGTATTTTAAATTATGTTATCTTTCAGTCAGGCCAAAAGCAAAAAAAAAATTTAACCACTTTTTAGTTTCTTCCGCTTGTTTTGCGTGTCTTGTCTCTGATATGAGCACGAGGCCTGACATCTAGCATAGGACAACTTAGCTGGTACAGTGAGGGGACGCCCGAGCTGATCCAGCTAATGACAACCAGACAGGAGAGTGGTTCTGTGAAAGAAGAAAACCGGCTGGAAAACAAGATCAGTAAAAACCAGCTCGAAAACCAGCAGGGAAAAAACCAGCTCAGCAACCAGCTGGTAGAGACCAGCCCAAAGTTCAGCAACCAGCTAAACGAACAGAACAGAGAGAAGAGCAGAATCTATCAGCAAAGCGATTTGAACTTGAACTTATGCGAAGACAGTTTATTAAAGTTCAAATTGATTTGCTGTGTAGTCCACATCAGGTACAGACTTGTACAGTGTGCACATGCCCAAAGTCTACAAAGCCTGCAGAAGCATTAAATGCAAAGGACACAAAGTACAACTTTGACAAAACTTTTCAGAAGCCTTTAAAACGGCTATATGCTTTGTGTCCAACGGATTAAATCTGCATAGAGGCTATATATAAGATGACAGCAGAATATGAAGTGAGAAGAGGTGTGCATGAGCAAAAACAGATTAATCAAGTCTACTGTACAACCATGAGAAGATAGCAGAAAATCAGCTCGGAGAGGAGCACTTCCCAGTGTGTGAGAATGCATTCGAGAGTGAGCATACACTATATAATTCTGACACACAGATTCACTCACATTTGATAGCTGAGAGCTTAATTGTATAGATGAGTGAATCATAAACACAAGTCATTGTGTTGTCTTTCGCACTGAGATGTTAAAGAAGTGTGTGTAGCCTTTCTCACTGAGGTATTAAAAAAGTGATTTAGACACTCGCAGCTTGCGGGCTGGTGTGCACTGGTGTTGCTAGGAGTTCTTGCGGCCGCGGGTCGTAGGAGTGGGTTGCAGTGAGGGTCGTTGTAATCAAAGTCTTCTAGTGGATCCTTCCCGTGGCGGAAGAAGGGGAGATGTAGGAGATTGAGCTCCGAACTTTAAGAAACAAATCGCAGCGTATGTCTTTACTACTTTACTGCATTCATACATACGCATTGCATATTTCCAACTACGCATTAAAACTGTTCATTTGGGCTTCGAACGATAGAGTGCAGTTTGAGTTATTTCCGCATGTTTTATTTACATTACTCAATCTGTATCTCGATGCACAAAATATTCAAGAACAATGAGCTATTGCAGCTCAAGTTAAGTTAACCAGATTGTTCGGCCAAAGTGTCGAGCTGGTTCTAGTCTTCCAGCTGGAACTGGCATGTTTAACGCTCGCCTTGTATTGGGCTGGTTTCAACTTTCAGCTGAAACCAGCTTGATCTTTGCGAACCCGGCTTCAACTTCTGGCTGAATCCTGCGTCTTTTCATTCGATCTGGTTACACCCTCTAGTACTAGTTATTGATCGAATAACTAGTCATTGCACTTTAACAGAGGGTCTCGCATAAATCGATCCAACAAATGGTATCAGAGCAGGTTGTTCTTGAATAGTGCATTTTTTTCGAAAAATATTTTTAAATAGTTTTAAGATATGTTTGCTCTGATTGTTCGAAAGCCCATCTATGCTACAAATTTTTAAGGCTTTCAAAATTCATTGCATATGGATAGGGGGGAATGTCTATTGAAGTGCAGAGCGATTTCCCGAAAGGAAAGAGCGGCAACATCTCTTCTGATGAGCTGACAGATTGCACGAGATCTGTGGATGCCAGGATCTCTAAGGCTGGGCGAGGCTAAGCCTTAGTGAAAAATGGAAGAGATTCTGTGGATTGAATCCTCTATTGCTCCTTTGGTCCATATATATGAGAACTTTTGTGTTGCATAGACTTTTCAAAATTTCATGCATACATGCTGCTGAATCCTCTATTGCTCCTCTGGTCCATATATATGAGAACTTTTGTGTAGCATAGACTTTTCAAAATTTCATGCATACATGTTGCTTTCGACAAACTGTCTTCTCATGCATAACATTTTATTTCGAAAATAAAATAACCTCATGTTCTATTAATGGGGAGTTTTGTTTTAATTATTGAGGGGGGGACAAGATTTTCAAAACTCTTTTTGATTCCCACAAAAGGGAGGAGAAATATTTCAAGCATAAACATATCTGCATATGTTTATCCGGATTTTGTGTAAGTTAAAAATAGGGAGATTGTTGGATCTGTTTTTACAGATCAGAATCTAAGTTTTGATTCACACAAAATCCGTTTACTGTTGTACTAACGATTTAACTTAAATGCGCAGGTTGAGCTGAAAAATAAAAACGTAATTTCGGTGGCCTAAACAAAGGAATTTGGTCGAAAAGCGGCTTAGGTCACGAACGAAGTTGGTGAGTCTTGCTCGTTGGACCGCTTTAGAGGGAGTAGCACCGATTTCGTGCAAAAATATGCAAGCTCCTCCCGGACCCTGCGAGCTGGATGAAGAGAAATGTGAAGCTCAGAAGCAAGCTGGGACAAAGAACTGATAGCAGATTGATTGATAGCAGATAGCAGTGCAGATGGAGGAGTAGTCCAAGCTAGAACAGTAAGGGGACGCCCAAGCTGGTCTAGTGTGAGAGCTGTGTTTTCACAATCAGGTGTTGGTCGCGTTTGGACCAGCTGTAGGTCGATGTGCTTGGTGTAGATATCGAATTTGCCTAAGTGTTGGAATCAGCAGTTGGAAATATATCAGACGTTGCGTGGGAGACATTTGTTGTAGATGAGCGTTCCGGCAGTAGCAATAGGAATTAATTGGAGCAGTAGTGCTTCGTTAAGATTTCAGCAGTTGATATTTCAGTCGTTGCGTTTTGATAAGCAGCAGCAATGCTGACGTGGATTTCAGTCGTTGGTGTATTAGCGTGTATCCAACTGTTGCGAGTGATCAGATGTTGGTATGTTAGTTGCGATGATCAGCAGAGAGCGCTAAGGGACTGAAGCGACGACGTTTTGTGAGCAGGAACTAGTTGTTGGTTTTGTTAGCGTGTTCGTAGCGGGTAGCAAAACTACGTCGTTTGGATTAGTTAGCACGACAGCGTTTTGAGTTAAGTGATTTATACCAGCTGTTGGTTGTGTTAGACATCAGCTGTTGGGAGATCTCATGCGTTGTGACTGCTGGTTTATCAAAGTCTTCTAGTGGATCCTCCCGTGGCGGAAGAATGGGAGATGTAGGAGATTGAGCTCCGAACTTTCAGAACAAATCGCAGCGTATTTCTTTACTACTTTACTGCATTCATACATACGCATTGCATATTTCCAACTACGCATTAAAACTGTTCATTTGGGCTTCGAACGATAGAGTGCAGTTTGAGTTATTTCCGCATGTTTTATTTACATTACTCAATCTGTATCTCGGTGCACAAAATATTCAAGAACAATGAGCTATTGCAGCTCAAGTTAAGTTAACCAGATCGTAGGCCAAAGTGTCGAACTGGTTCTAGTCTTCCAGCTGGAACTGGCATGTTTAGCGCTCGCCTAGTATTGGGCTGGTTTCAACTTTCAGCTGAACCAGCTTGATCTTTACGAACCCGGCTTCAACTTCTGGCTGATCCTGCGTCTTGTCATTTGATCTGGTTACACCCTCTAGTACTAGTTATTGATGGAATAACTAGTCATTGCACTTTAACAGAGGGTCTCGCATAAATCGATCCAACACCTACTTTTAAAAAAAATATACTATGATTTAAATGGTGAGAAAACGAGAGATATGATATGCCTTTGTTGGAGAATATGGAAGATCTACGAGTTACCGAAGCGTAGGACGCAAGATCGGGACAAGACCGCCTTGGATCGCCAAAAACTTGAAGAAAAACGATGGGGTTGCTTGAAGAAGGAGGGGACGGCTATGGAGAGGATGAGTAGAGGCTAGGTTACACAAAATTTAGGTTTGAAATAATGAGTGGTGACAAAAATGACCCCTCGTGTTTAATTAAGAAAATTAAATGGAGTTTTACAATCCTAACCCTCCACTAAATTGAAATATTAATTAAAACTTTAAACATGGCTTTAAAATCTCTAATTTTCGAAATAAAAAGGCCTCCACAATTTTAAAATACAATGAAGTTCATTAAAACTGCCCGTATAGGCGAAAAACGGGTTCCCCTAAAAAATAATCATAAAAACCCCAATTTTCGAAAATTGCTGCTAAAAGAAATAATAAATTTGTTCTTAAAAAGCTAAGGGCTTAAAAATCTCAAATAATTTTCATCTCGGTCGTCCCTAGTCTCGTCCACGCGTCCGGAACTCAAACAGGCTAAAAACACACATGCATATCATGCAACATTAAAACCATAAATAAATCAGTAAAATAGCATATAATTTTCCAAAATGATTTTCCCTAGTCATGCACTCGTTTCTACGTATTCAGGATTTCTAGGTGTTACAAGGTCAGATCACTAAGCGCAACTATAACCAGTTTATCATAGGGATCTCAGTCCCTGGGAAGACTGAATAAGAACTGGTTAGTATATCCCAAAGAATAAGGGATATTATCACTGGTGCTGGATTACAGTTATACGAGGATAAAGTTTAAACTATCCTTGGAGAACTGACTTAATCAACCAGTGAAAGAAAGATGTGCTTGCTGATGGTTTGGATGAGGTGTATGAAAACAAAAAAGTAATACAATGGCTCTTGACGAGAAGAATAGAGAGCCAAGCTGGTTAAGAACAAACCAGCTACAACTGAAGAAGACCAGCTCGGAGAAGAGAAAACCGGATTGGAAGGTCTGGTCAAGCTGGATGCTTACGTGAGAGCTGGACGCAGGAGTTTGTGATCGTGAACAATTTCGACGCGTATGATGACAGAAGATCACATGTCGTCCGTTACCAAAGGAATCATGGAGGAAGATTCCTATGATGAAAGAAGTAACCAGCTGGGAAACAAGCTCAGAGCCCAGCGAATATTCAAGAGCAGGAAAGAACTGAACAAGAGCAGCCGGTGAACAAGAGCAAATGACAAGAGCAAATTAGAAATCAGCTCAAAAGCAGTTGCGAACAAAAGAGCAGTAGAGTTGAAGAAGCAACCAGCTCGAAGTAAAGACCAGTTCAATGCAAACCAGAACAGAGATAAGCTGGCAAGCTGGTTAAGGTCAAACCAGCCCTGATAGCATGACAGATGCTACCAAAACTACGAGCAAAGCGATTTGAATACAAGACTACACAATGTTTTCTTTTCAGTATTCAAATCGATTTGTTTGTATTGTCTTCTCAGTGCAGTGCTCACGTGCTTAAAGTGAAGAAAAGCCTGCGACACATTAAAATACAAAGGACGCAAGTACAACAATGTCAGAAGACTTTTCAACGGCTACAACTTTGTGTCCAACGGGAAAATCTGCGCAGGGGCTATATATAACAAGAGCAGAGCACAAGCAGAAGTAGAGAGCGAATGCGTGCAAGAGCAAACACAGAAAATAGATGAGCGCAAGACGGAGAGAGTGTTGTGCAAAATACAGAATGAAAAACAGAGATGTACACAACACATGGCAGTGCTAGTCGTAAGTTTGCACACTAAGTGGCAGCTGATGTGCAAGCTGGTTCAGTGCTTAGGTATGAGCTAATGCACTGATGGAAAGCTTCTAAGACATATCAAGTCGACAGCACAAGCTCTGGGAAGACATTACTAACCAGCTCGGACAGGATCACTTCCCAGTGTGTGAGATTTTATCTTCGAGAGATTGAGCGTACAATATAATCTCACACACGATTCACACATATATTCGAGAGTTGAGCGAAACAGAAAAATGAGTGAATCAAATAAAAAAATCTCCTTGTAGTCTTTGGACAGAGACGTTAAACAAGTCTATATAGTCTTTCGCACTGAGACGTTAAAAAAATGTGTGTAGCCTTTCTCACGGAGACGTTAAAGAAGTGATTATTAGACACACGGCTTGCAGGCTGGTGTGCATAGGTGGCTAGGGGACAGAGACGTTAAACAAGTCTATATAGTCTTTCGCACTGAGACGTTAAAAAAATGTGTGTAGCCTTTCTCACGGAGACGTTAAAGAAGTGATTATTAGACACACGGCTTGCAGGCTGGTGTGCATAGGTGGCTAGGGGTTCTTGCAACTTGCGGGCTGTCGGATCGGGTTGCAGTGGGGGCTGCTGTATCAAAGTCTTCTAGTGGATCATTCCCGTTGCTGAAGAAGAGGAGACGTAGGAGATTCAGCTCCGAACTTCCATAAACAAATTGCAGTGTATTTTTTCTTTATGGCTTACTGCATTCATACGCATTGCATATTTTACAACTACGATTAAAACTGTTAATAAGCTTTTGATTTTAAGAGTTCAATTTGAGTTATTTCCGAATGATTTATCTCATAACTCAATCTGTATCTCGGTGCACTTAAAATTCAATAACACTGAGCTATTACAGCTCAAATATCAAATAAACCAGATCGCATACGCTGAACCAGCTCGTAGAGCCGTTGGTGCGTTTCATGAGCGATCTGGTTCCCTTGTTGCGTGCTGCTTATCTTTCAAAAACCTTTAACATGTACGCAACTTGAGGGTTCGGTGTCTTAGGCTGTGTGAGCCTACGTGAGTTGTGTGAGAGTTCACGAACATCCCTACAAATTCGATCCTAACAATTGATATCAGAGCGTTTTACGATCTGGTACCCCGTTTAACGGGACCAACAAAACATTCAAGCAAAATAATAATAAAAAATCCACACCAAAGTGACAAAGCACATAAAGGCCATTTATATCAAAGCTCATCTGAATGAGAAGCCATGTCGAGAGTCCTATTCGACAATGGCTCGGCAATCAATGTTTCTATCGGTGAGGATGCTTCAAAACTTGGAAAAGAAAGAAGAAGATCTCATACCAACAAAGGTGTCAGTGACTGCATGCAAAAGAGAATCAACTAAGACTATTGGAGTATTTCCGGCCGATGTTACTATGGGCAGTTTATCTTCTATGTGCACTTTTTTCGTGGTGATTTCTTATGCTAACTTTCAAGTGAGTACCAAATTTTGTTTGTGTAATTTGCTGGGGTGCCAGGTGTCAAAGTACCAAATTATGTAAAATACAAAAAAATATAACTTCTAATTAATCAAATGAAAGTAAGTACTAAATTTGATCGTTTGTTATGATATGTTAAACTAATATAATATCGAAAACAAAGAAATAAATTAGAAATTTATTAGATAAACACGTGACATAACTTGTAATTTCAACAAACAGAGGAATTTACATAGAACGAAATTAAATTACATCACTAGGAATGAACATAAAAGACATAAAAAAACCAATAAAACTTATGAAAGGACTAAAAATGCTATATTGCGGAGAATTTTCTGAGAGTTTTCTGCTGTTGTCTTGATGCGTCGTCGTACATACTTTCTTCATATTTTTCTTAAAAGTGCTGCATCCACGACACTTTGTAGCTCTTCTCTTTCTTCTCCAAGTTTCTAAGCATCCAGGCATGTAAAACATTGAATGTTGAGCCATTGTCGAATAGGACTCTCAGCATTGGTTTCTAATTCAAATGAACTTTGATATACAATGTTCTTATGTGTTATCATTTCAGGTAAGAGTTTTTCTATATTAATTTCTTAGGCTTGCTTGGATGTTCTTTTTGGATGATGATAACTGAACCTCCTTCAAGGCAGTTCAACTCCCCTTGTATATTTGTTTTTTGATTTTCTTGTTCACGGTCTCCTCTTAGCATCACTCATTGGTTTGAATTTTTCTGGTAAAATCATAACCACGTAACACAATCAACTGATACATGAAACTTACCCACACGGATATTAATAAATTAAATTTTATTTAACATCCTCTCCACTAAGTAAGTCATCATCACTATCCTTGTCCTCTATGGTATTTCAACAAAACTTTGACTTGCTCACCATCTTTCCTAGTGACCCCCTTAGCTACTGCGCTTTCTCTTAACATCCTTCCTTTTTGTGTCCTGGAGAGTGGCCTAGGAAAGTTTTTGTATTGAACCACTCTCCAAGTGTTATCAAACTCACTTGTGGCAGAGAGGATGAATCTGGTCTGGCTCTTTGATTTTCATCCGCTCTAATGTTTTGAATTTTCCTCCAAGGTTCATGTTTATCAGCCTGAAAATGACTTCCTCCAATCGTTTTGATTATGATTCAACATGATATGAATCCTTTCCGTCGTAATATCCTCTTATCCTTTGGTGAGATGTTTCTCCTTGATAGTGATGGCCTGTTTTGTAAAGAAATAATGGTTCCTTGGCCCCAAGGTTGTAGATCCACCAACATTCTTCCATTTGTTTTGTAGTTGTTTCTCCTTTATGATTCTCAGTGATGCCAAAGTTTATTAATCTTTTCTCCACTTTCCAATTTCCAATGCCATATATCCAATGTGCTGTGAGACACATGTAATATCGATATCAAGTATCACTAGTTAAGCACACTCTTAGGGATTTCCAATCCTTTTGAATTTCATCTTCTCATAATGCAAAAGTTTCATGCAATCCAGCAATAGTATGCCTAGATGGTACTTCAAATCTTGGTTCCATAGCTCCACAAAACTATTTAAATTCTTCACCCTCTACAATCCTAAATGCTAACCCATCAATGATTACCATTTTGACAAGAGTTGTCCTAATTTCTTCAATATTTAAAGTCTTCCCTTTATTCATAGAACTTCCACACAGATTCTCATAATCTTGCAACGTCTTTTGCGACTTATCAAATTTATATGGATACTTCTTGCTTGAAGACTAAATGTGTCCACATACTAGTTGTTCCAGTTAATTTTGGATGAGCAGCATAACTTTTGTCACAATAATTACATGAGGCTCTCGGTGGATTACTATCTTTTAATCTCGTGAAATGACCCCATATTTCAGAGCTTACATTTGAACCCGCTTTCTTAATAATATCAGCTGCTTGTGCTTTCCTTTTTTTAAGGTGGTTTTTAGTTTATATCTTTATCTACTTCTTTCGTGATACATGGATTGATCTGTGTAGGGATATCACTTGATTTATCAATATTTGAAGCTTGCTCTTGTTCCTTCTTCAGAACTATTGTTTGGATTTGAATTTGCAAGTTGAATATCCATTGGAAACTCTTCCATCCTCCTGACAAAAGGAAAAATATACAAATTAAATTAAATCAACCGTATTATTTTTGTGTGCACATTACTATTTGTAATAATTTTTAATTTCATTGCTAAATTACTAAAGAATATTGCAGCTTATTTCTCACGCCAAGATTAAAATATTTTACAGAAGACCTTCGTAACTATTTCTCACATTTACATAAAAACTTCTTTACTTATTACTCACGCTAGCCTGCAACGAATGTGTCAAAGATGAAGATGTAGTCTAGGAGATCTGACAACGTGATTTGTCTTAGAGAAATAAAATCGAACAATAAATGGATATATCCAGAAGCAAGTTCAAATTTAAGAATTGAATGAAAGATAACTGCATGTAGAAATAGAAACTGAAATTTTACCAGGTTTGGCATAGTCACGTCTCTAGGATGCCTAAAGTTTCATTCTTGTTCATGCCTGAAGTTTCATTCGTTTTCATGTTTAGAAAGACAATTCGAATAATATGTGGAGAGGAGAAAAGTCTTTGAAGGAGAGTCGAAGAGATGATGAGGACAATGAAATTCGAAATCTGTTGAGAGAGAGGAGAAAATCTGTTGTGGGGCTGCTCCATGAGGTCGGTTCGGGCGGTTACTGGAAAATTTTGATCAGCCCTAAGGGTAAAGAACGGAAACGTTCAGTCTAATTCATGTGGGTCTTGTTAAAAAACTCCCATGAAGAAATCTCTCGACCCAGCTCTTAGCGTTGTACAGCAAAAACAAAACAAAAATAAAATAATAGTCACAAATAATATATAAAAATTATGTACCATCGATCCCCCATATTCAGCTCGCCATTTATACTTTAATGTGTCTATTAACTTCAAAGGACAAATATAATATAGTTAAAAAAATTGAAACACTCACCACACACTGACCCAATACCAATCGTGATGTTCTTCGGTTACAAACTTCTAGGAATGTCCCTGCGCACATGTCTGGAGGAGAAATTGTGACAAAATAAACACCGAGACATCTGGCCCAAACCTACATGTATAGGAAATATTTCAAATTTATTATGAATTGGTATATTATTTTATAATACCAAATTTTTTTAAATTATTTACGTCTGATTGTTCACCGTAACGAGTATGCGCGGATCGTTAGGATCAGATTCGAGAAGATGATGCTCCTGATCATTAGAATCGGCCTTGTGTCTCTGTAATTAATTATCAAAATAAAACTTATAAATTAAATAGGCTACATTATAAAAAAATTTATAACGTTCTACTGAAATCTCAACTTTTATGCAATGTCTATTGACTTCTTCATCGTCACTGCTCCATCAGACAGATACTGTGGATGGATGCATTTTCACAAATTCAACAAACGATTCGACATCACGACAAAATTCATCCGTCACAAAACCATTTTTTAACAATTGATATATCCAGTTTCTGTGATTATACATTATCTTTTCAATCTACCTAAATAAAGGTTATTAAAATCTATGGTTAATTAACAGATTTATATAAATTCAAATTTTAATATACACATATATACATGTTTTATACATGCATATTATATATTCAAATACATACATATAAAACATAATATACAAATATACACATTTAAATATCCATATGTATATATATATATGGATATTTATACTCAAAACATTAAAAACACATTCTATTTGTTTTTAAAAAACAATATTTAATAACACTTTCTAAAAGTTTATTTTATAAAATACTTATACAAAGCTTGGAAAACACATTTTAATTTTCAACTTGTGAAACACTAAAAAAAACGTTTTTATTTTTTTAGTCCAATGTCACACTTGATCGGAAGTGGTGGCACCTCACACCCCAAGGCATTCGTCGGAAAACAAGAACATAAGAACACCCAAAAGATCAAACAATATCATTTATGTCGAAACAAAGCTACATAAAATTAACATAACTTCTCGATATAAGCCATAATATTCTCGTTAACCTCCTGGGAAAGAACAAGCAAAACCACATTATTGTTCATAGGGTCCTGTTTTATTTATATAAAATAAATTTAAAAACAAATGCAAAACCATTTACCTATGCATATAAAATCTGTTATCTTTGTTCTAAAACCAGAAAAAAACGTGAAACAAAGAATCATTACAAAGATGGTTCCAATATTGCAACACAAATAGGCAACGTTTCTGGAAAAAGAACTGCAACTATCTTTAAGTTCATCTGACTCTTCATTCTGTCAATTTTTCTAACCCAAGTAAACTCAAAAAGACTTTGAATAAAAATCAAATTCGTAGACATTCAACATAAAAACGTGAGTGTATGAATCATAATTTAAAGAAAACAGATCACTAACAAAGATGTGGCAAGTCTAAAGAACACAAATCTAACCAAATCTGAAGCAAAAATCCTTTTTAAAACCAAGGAAGTACCTTCAATCGACATATAAAATTGACTGAATATTATTATCCACAGAGCATGCCTAGTTGAGATGAGTTCCGATAACACAATCATAAGAGGGCAGCAAGCCGGCTACATCGTGAAAGGAAATGGGCCAAATGCTTATAGTTAACTATTCAAATATAACAGCTATTACAAAAAGCCTACTCTTAAGTATTTGAAATGGCAAAGACAAACTTAAGGAGAGATAAACAGCTACCAATAGTTCTTTTCTTAGTCGACTTCCAAATCAGAAACTGCTTCATTCAAGATCTGTTGCAGTTCTGTCACTCTTTGTCTTGTTAATCTTATGCAATCCTGCAAAGAAGTAAAATATTACGGTGTCCCACGAAAAATAAAAAATAATAATGGTTAAGAAAACAAAGGTGAAACCTACTTGGATGGCTGATTCATTCGTGAGCCCTGGTCCACCTGGTTTATTAAGAGACACAAGCTGAAATGACGAATCCAGTACCACTGTAAGATATGTTTCCATAACGGACTCTTCCTCAGACGTTGGGTCGGCCAGAATGTAGTTCTTGTGAATTATGCAAGTCAATGAGAATATGGAAGTACTCAGGTGTAGCTTTCGGTTCTCCCTGTTGATAGGCTCTTTTTCCCTCCTTGATCCGGCATCTACATCCGACACAACAACTATTCTCCCATTGTCATTGAGAGCTACTGCCGGAATTTGCACTGCAAAAGATTAATGGTGTGGTCTCATCAATTTGTATGCTGGCCAGCATCCAAGCTGAGTAAGTATATCTATGTAAGAATAGAGGTTGTAGACAAAGGCTCAGAGTTTAGCTTGTACGATTTCATTCGATCTATTCATAGAAATTGATCAGGAGGAAAGCCTTTTCTCAGGTTACGATCTAAAGTTGACAGCAAGTAAAAGCTTAGCCTCGTCAAAGTGGTAACACAATATTTGAAAGAGAGAAATGTCCAGCTTCTGAGAGGATCCAGGAAGAAAGGGAGGTGAAGCAAATCCAAAATACAATCATATTGATACAGAAACTAGTGTGAATAGAAATATACTAGAGCAGTCGCAGACATACAATGGGAGAGAGCCGCCACCGCAGAAAGTAGAGCAGCATCAAAAAGAGCACCATCTGCATCCAAACAGTAAACATCCTGCAAAAGGCATTCTCTGTAGAGTGAACTAAGATTCAAGTTAAAATGGAGGCTAAGATCCATCTCCGGTTGTGCATGACATAATGTGCCTTGTTGAAATACATTACCAGGTAGGCCATCCAAGCAGCTTTACCTTTGACCAAACATAATTCTTTCAAATCAATCATGCCAGAACTGCATCAATTGCAAGTATTAAGTGAACTTAGAAAGCTATTTAGCGTACAGGTGAAGATAACATCATCAAAGTTAACTTTGTTACTAACTATAAGAAATCACGAGGAAAAGAATGCTGAAGATATTTTCTACTTTTTATTTAGTGGTCTCACCCGAGAGGCTTTCGTCATTTTAATGAATTGATGCAGCATATATCATACATGTAAGACGTATTATTGTCTTCCTGATATTAATCGGAACCAAGAGAGTGTCGTATAATTCTTGCCTCAAAATGTTGTCGGATAATTGTTTTGATAGCACAGGAGCTAACTCTGCTGGCCTCCCAGGACGAACCAGAGGAGAACAAATTGGAGGCATATGAAAATCAATTGCTGAAGACAAAAAAGAATTAAATTACTAATAAACTGCATCTAAAGAAACACAATGGGGACAGATTTTTATAGTGAAAAACAAATTTCAACCTATGCATCCCTCATCTGGTGCATCCATGCTCGGTGTCATGACCTCCAATTTAATGGCAGCCAACATGGTCTGTGATGATAAGACACTTTAAATAGGTTGTACAAGGGATACAAAATATTGTGATAAGAACTGAAGTCCACCTTTCAATGTTATTAGAGACCCTAATGATATGATCTTAAAAGGAAATAAAGCTACAAGCTTGGAAAACACAAGATTAACATTCAGTTGGCCCAAAAGATCAGATTTATCATTCAGATTTTATTCTTAGCATTTATTCCAAGCTTTTCCAAATCAATCGGTAAAAACTTCTTCTGGGATCGAAGATATGATCTGTTTGAATTCAAGATTCCACAATAGTTTGGGAGGTCTATTCTTCAGACGCCGCATATACTCCTAGGCTTCAGTTTTGCTGCATATGCAGTTACTCCAAAATTTCACAAAAAAATGGTACTGTATTAGTATTGTTTCTTGCAATTCAACAAAGATGTGACATAATGTATCACATTTCTTTAATTTGAAAGTTTTTCCAGTTCTCTTATCCTGCATGACACTAATGATCTAGGAGAGAGAAATCAATAAAAATTAAAATAAAAAACTCACTGTGCAACCTATCTTTGCCATAGCTGATCCATTAGCAGAGTCAGCAGCTCCTAGATTTTGAAAGTTTGTCTTGAGACATGGCTCGACTTTTTGACAGAGGTGATAAAATAAAAAAATAAAAAAAAAACCATGGATTCACTAACCAAGCACAACTGTCGTTGCTCTAGCTCTTCCAAGAGGTCGGCCATCAGATCTTATAGACTCGAGAAGGTGGCGCTCATGGAAACGTAGAGGAAATAGGCGTCTAAAAGCATCAAGCTCCATTGCTGATGACAAACCATTTAGCCCATCTGTTGCAGCCATTTCTATGCAGTTTATCCTGGAAAGAAAATTGCACACAACCTCATATACCAACTAAAGCATTATTCGCTTACAGAATCATTTTGATTGATAAGCAAAGTGTTAGAACTTAAAAGTTCCAAATGCATTCAATAGAAGAACAGAACAAAACCATAATCTTTTTGTTGAACAGTTTTTGAAATCTTACTCCTTTATTTAACCAGTCTGTTACGGGAGGAAAGATTGATGAGTGTTCCTACTTGCAATCTTACTCCTTTATTTAACCAGTTTTTGAAATCTTACTCCTTTATTTAACCAGTTTTTGTTGAACAGTTTTTGAAATCTTACTCCTTTATTTAACCAGTTTTTGAAATCTTACTCCTTTATTTAACCAGTTTTTGTTGAACAGTTTTTGAAATCTTACTCCCCGATCCCATCCCCATCCCCGGTTTATTTTTATATATAATTTAATAATTATTTACTAAGCCAAAATTCCGAATGTATTGTGCGAAAGAGTGTTCCTACTTGCATCATAACTACTATCACCCCGAGGCTCAATTTAGAAAATGGAGATAAGGCTCTTTCCAAAATCTGCTTACTGCAGTAGAAACAAAAATTAGAATCATTCAGTATCACCGTGAGTCTAAAGATAAAACCTCACAACACCCAGACCACTGTAACAACTAAACTAATACAAACAATCTCACAAAATTATTTAGAAAAAGTAGTGAGCAAAACCAGTACCAGATCTAGGAATTTCATCAGGAAAATCAAAACCGACTTTTTACAAACCAAATTTTCTAGATGAACTGAACATACTAGTGGTTTACGTCGACATCTCAAAACAGCAGTAGTACTATTGTACTAAATCAACCTTAAAACCCATTTTTTAGAACATCTTTAACTTCACTTGTTGGAAAAGCACAGAGGTAACCTTCAAATACACACAAAGCACCACCTGCTCCAGAAAATCATCATTCGGACATACAAATTCCATCAAATTCGAACATAAATGTACGAGTACCATAAAATACCAAAACTTCCATGGTAATGTAACCACGGCGAAGCCCGACAAACAAATGCAAAGATGTTTATTATAAATGTAAACGTTGTACTCCTCAAATCAAAAAACTATATAATGGACAACATCTTTTACGCTTTCGTACATTAACAGTTAATCCCATCAAACCACGTGAAAGTATCAAATCAGAGACGATGAATGTATTTAGGGACTTTTCGCATCAGTTTCAGTCCTTACAATAATATGTTAACGGCAGAAAATTTTACAGGACTTGTCGCTTTCCTCGTTTCAGCTTCCGCAGGCGGTGGATGTGGACGGATAACGACGGACAGTGGTCAGTGGATGGAGGTCGGCGGATGAGGGACAGATGGATGTAGACGGACGGCGGATGGAGGTAGGCTCGAACAGAACTGAGTGATTTAGTTGGAAATTTGGGGGCAGAGGGAGTGAGATACGTGTCCAAATAATTTGAGTTAGCTCGACCTAATAATATAAATTCGAACCCATTTATAAAAATTCAACCCAATAATAACAAACTTGACCAAATGATGATAAACTCGATCAAATTAATGAAAAACTCGACCTAATAATAAAAAATTCAACCCAAACTTCTACTGATAACAAACTCAACCCAAACTCGATCCAAATTATCAAAAACTCGACTCAATTGGTTTTTATATTTTATATATTAGTTATATTAAATGTCAAATATTTTATAGTTAGTGTAGTAGTATGAGAGTTCTTTCCCGGTCCTTATCAGTGTTTGAGTCCAGATTAACTCAAATCAATTCTGTTCTATACTTTTAAAATACCAAACATGTAAAAAGACTAAATTATCTTTAAAATCAATCATGCTATCAAAATAAAAATCACCACACCATTTAACCAAATTAAAAATCAAATGAAACTTATATATTTAACGGACCAAATTTAATTTGCTTTGATTTAGAGATTGTAATTTGCAAGTTTATCGACGGTCTACACATGTTTTTTACTTATTATTATTAGTATTTGTTATTATTATTACTTTTTAAGTTTTATTTTAATTATTGGGATGGGTTCGACGATGGAAATAACATCTCATAATCGCCCGGAATTCCTCACGAGTATTTTCAAAATCCCCGTAACTGAAACCAAACCCGACAAATTACCCCCATAATTGCCCCATTTTGATTTTTCTTTGTGGGGGTCTTGAACTCGCGGGGGAAAACTATCATCCCTTGGGCAAAAGTGAGAACAAGAGAGTGAACGGCGCAGGTGAGAAAGAACAAAGAACTTCGGAGATATAGGGCTTTTATATGTTTACAGCAACGTCAAATAAAATATACAAATAATTATTATTATATATATAATATACTCGTGGGGTTTTGTACCGGGCCCGACAAAACCCAAAACCCTGCCAGAACCATCATTGACTCGTTGACCAGATCCGGACCCGCCCTGACCTTCTGATTGGGTTCAAACTCACCCGACAGTGATGGATTTAACATAGGGCCGGGTCATTCACATCCTTGATTGCAACAATCTTGATTTTCACATTTCGGGGCAAATGTTCTTTCTTGTTTATGTGTTATGCTATCATATAACATTCATCTGGCATCATATCCACACCCAACTGTAACATAGAAAGTCAACAATTCAAAGTTCAAAATTTAAGGAAAATTTGTACATTTTTTTCTGGAAAGTGGAATTTCTCTTGCTCAGTGTCCAGACAATTAAATTAATTAAATTAAACCCATAAAAATACCGATCACCCGCATTAGGCAACGCAAGTATTTTTCTTCAATTTTTTCACAAACACGAAAGAACTTGATTCACTAAAGGTGACTGTAACAACACAATCATACGTCTATTCAGTAATCAAATTTTACATGAAACAGCACAATGTTAACATCTTTAACTCCTCCCAGGAGAAGGCAAGGGATAAATAATTCGAAAAATGTCTCAACGATGCCAAAAGCTCTAGCAAAATCTCAACAAGGATTCGATAAGATTCCGTATGTGAAGAATGATGACGGGCTGCTTTTTTTTTCATATTAGGATTATTGAATCATGGCATTATCTGATATTATTTGGCCGTTGATTAACCACACTGAATCTACAAACTCCTGTAATCTATAACGGTAACTTCATCTTCGGGTGCATCCAGGTCATTATAGCTGCAACATTGTTAAATATGGGTTAAGGTAAGAACAAAACGTAGGCCTCGACGGACATAATTCAAAATTTATATGGGCTGCTCAAAAATCTAACTGAACCTTCTCAGACGTCGAGGATCCTGTCGAAATGTCGGGGGTAATGCAATTATTGGGGCAGGTCCACCTACCTGGGGACCTGACCTTCCATTTCTACCTCCTTCAAATGGGGACGGGCCTCCGTGGTCCCGCAACATCCTCATTGCTACTTCAGGCGGGGCTGGAACAAAAGGCCCAAGTGGACTGCAATCCATGCCATACACCCGTAAACAAAAATATAAAACTATGAATGTGCCATGTGATAATTCCGATTATAAGTGAGTATGTAAACCCCGGGAGGAAACTATTTCATTTCCATCAGGCAAGGGAAATGTCCTTACCCAGCACCAGGAACAGGCATCAATACAGGTGGAGCTATATCTGAAGGGAAAGAAGCCACAGCTATGCCCTGCCCTCCAAAAGCATCGAACATTGCTTCATCACCATTGTTTCCAGGGGCACCATCATTGTTGGATGGATAATCTCCTGAAGGCTCGTCAGATCTATCAAGAGGATTTTCAGCATGTTCTCTGCGGCCAGGTCTACGCCTATGAGGCTTCTCCTTCTACAAAGACATGCCAAAAACTTGTAAAAGTGTACCACAACAAATAGCGGCATAAAGAAATCATAGTGATCACGACTAAATCATACCGGGAAAGATGGTTGCATGATTGGAGTCCCTCCAGGAGCATTTCCGTCGCTGAAATAAACAACGGTTATAAACCTCAAGTAGATGCCATATAAAAGTGACATATAGCAATTGGCACACTTACTCCATGTAGTTCTGGAAATATAATTCTTCACGCACTTTCGATGTCAGTTCCATTACCACTTCGGGATGTTTTAACTTCAAATGTTTGTGAACGAACTCAGCAGCATGGAAGAGCTTTGTGCAACCCTTGGCTCCACATCCGTACTTCCAGCCATATTTTTCATCCCTAATTTTGCGAACATGGGGATCCAAAGCTTCAGTAGCTGCAACATCTATCTTCTCCTTTGCAGTCATTATTTCCAGTGGATCCAAACCCTTCAGTCTCTCTTGCCAGTGGAAATCCAATTTGTTCTCCCAATCCTTCCCGCTTGCATCTGAATTCTTACCATCAATTCTAACATGCCGAAGACCTTTGGCTTCATTTGATTCAATCAATCCATAATAGTCAAGCCCATGGATGCGCCAGAGATAAGTGAGAAGCGTGTCCAGAAGCTCAATTCCCTCAAGACCTTTAATTGTACTTAAGCCCCGTATAATGATGACTGGACCACTTGAGCTGCTGTGAGATTTATCTCTATTCATTCTATCATTATCAGCTCGGCATAAAACATTATCCTCAATCCCCTTTTCTGCGTCAAGCTTCCTAACAAGAGCCTGTGCTTGTTCAACATCAACCTGTATTCGTCTCGGCTCAGAACTGATGGGATGAGCCTTTGGGGCAGCCATGAGATCAGACTCCTTAGCACCAACCCGGCCAGGCCGTCTTCGTTTGCCACCCACATCTGCATCATCATCAGAATTAGGTTCACTGGACTGTTCTGCCCGGTTCAAAGAAGGATTGAAGCTAGGACCTCTGCTCACATAGAGAAGTTACTCATATTAATTCGACAAAACAAAATGAGTAGTGCGCCTTAAATATTAACGCCATGAGAATATCTTACAAATCCAAGGTCCCATTCTGCAGATCAAGCTGAAAATCCTTGGCCAACTTCTTTGCGAGTTCATTCCTCCTATAATGAAGATGCTTCAGCAAAATGAAATGCAAACCAGGAATACAAGAACTTGAGCAACAGGCAGTATACAACTTTCATGAAATAAGTAACATAGCCTAACGCAAACTTTTAAAAAATAACATTATGCTAACCGTTCTATGACAGCAAGTAAGTTTGTTGGATGATATTTGTCCTTCAACCTGAACAGGCAAAGAAACTGAGAGAAGAGCCACAAAAAGCTCAAAAAAAAAACATTGTGAAACAAAGACAGAATCTGTACCATTCTTCGTCTTTGTGTGCACTAAAATAGGCTTTTTTCTGAGTTGATATGTATTCTGACTTGTATTCTTGATACCTGGACATACTAGTAAGTTTCATATTATTACTACTAGCAATAAAAACGAAGTGTAACACAAACGACGGGAAATAACAAGCATACAGTAAATAGAAGAAATTCAAATAATTTGGAGCCGCCATACAACTTTGAATTAGTCGAAGTCTGACCTGCGCTCAGCTTCAGTTGGCAAAATATCATCTTCAAGCTCCTGAATGAACTGCTTATAAGACATCATTCCTTCCCTGAAAAGACAACTTTCTGCAATTTCATCTAGCTCAAAATATAAAGTTGTTACACCATACCCATACAAATGTTCTTCAAAAATATCGTTAGCCTAAATTCAGATCCACATGTATATCCAAGCGGACAAAGCTACACCTTCTGAAACACATCTTTTATTGAAAAAGCCACAGCAATCATGAAGACAATGATAACATCTTTATCAGCTCTTGGTACAATAAAAGAACTGCAGGGTCATACTCAAGTAAAATTTAAGTATTCATTGTTCATGAGATCACTCGAATCAACGTTCATCTAGCTAATCAGCACTTAAGATCCACAAAGGATAAGCAAGAATAGCAACTAACATAAACTTGACATACATTGAAGCTGAGAATGATGAAGCAAGCACAATCAGATAAATCAAAACCCAAGAGAATATTATATATATATATATACCTTTGCGACCCCCCAGCAGGGAAAGCATCAGCAAAACCTCCACGACCTGGATCCCAGTCTGCCGGGTACAAAACAATAAAAGATGATGGCATGATCAAGCCAATAGAATTATTGAGGAAAACCACTACATAAATACACAAAACCGAACCCGGCAATGTGACTGGCTAAGGAACACAACAATTCGCTGCCTTCATAAAAGACTACAGGAAAAATTTAAAGTCTATCACCAATATAGGACCACCTTGATAGCCTCCAGAAGGCCGGCCTATGTATCGACCATGAGGCCTTTCATCCAAATAACCAGGTCTACCCCCATTTCACGGTCGTATCCACCAGGATAATCATATGCAACCCTGAAACAAAAAAGCTACATTACGCTCACACTAGAGAAACCAGTCAGAAGTTCAAGTCGCGAAATTCGCGAAGAATTAGCAATAAAGAAACAGAATGCATTTCTTAACAAACATAGTACTTTGCAAGCAGGCAAGCACCAAAATAGAGAAAACTGGATCTAAATTTGATGACTATCGATGGCATTCAAATATCTGTAAATGCAGGCTACATCATACGAATGGCAGATGAGGTATTGCAGAACTCAAAATATCAACTAAAGCATAGGCAGATGATTCAAGGTCATGAGCACTTAAATGTGTTGATCCGCTTTGTACCAGAACTCTGAAAACATAAAATATGAGCAGCTGCCAAAGCCAGTTTATCAAGTTGATAGAACAGTGGAAATGGCAAGCTTTCTTCCATCCCCCACTGGATATTTTATACACGTGAAATTTACATTTTGATGGATATCATGTTACATGTTATTGCTAGTGGTCGGGCCAACAGTACTTGCATAGAGGAATAAGTACATTTTTAACAGCAGCAATTAGATACCACATTTTTCTTGCTATACGACTTAGCGTTATTAAATTCGTCCATATCCAATGTTCTAGTTTTTTTCAAAAAATATTTTCAAGTGAATCAGTTCTTGAACAAAAATAATTTACTGAACTGCTGCAACCATCACCTAGCAATTGACCTAGCAGCCCCCGCCAATGTCACAAAAATACAAAGATAACTAATAGGCACACAGATAAAAGCAATAAACGAAAAATTGCCCTGAACACCCAACTCATTATCATTTCAAATCGAAACACCAGTCACTTCACCAAAGGCCAGTTTATGTTCAATGAAGACTAGTTCTTTATAAACTAGCACACTGACAATGCCCTCCAACTGTGAGAGCACAAATCATACATCCGGAAAATAAATCAAATATATTACTCACCTTCGATCCCCATGCCCAAACCCTCCTCTGGGACTACCTCTCCTTCCTTCATATCCATCGCCTCTCCTCCTTTTATACGGCGGAAATGGAGGCGACCGCCGAGGTGGAGGCGAGTGAGGCCCTCCACCACGTCGGTCTCTGTAAGGGGGTGGTGGAGGGCTGGGACTCGCCCTCCCTCTCTTGTGATAATCCCTCTCCCGTGGCGGCGGCGGCGAGCGATTCCGATCATAGAACTCACGACGGGGCGGGCGATCAAAGTCCCTTTCATCGCGCCGCTCTCGAGAGCCACGGTCACGCTCTCTAATTCCTCTACGCTGCTGCTGCGGCGGCGGAGGAGGAGGCGGAGGCGATGATGCAGCGTCAGCAGTAGTATCTTGGAGGTCAGTAGTGGAGGGCTTGTCGCTATTGTTGGTGCTGGCAGTATTCTCTTCACGTCGAGTATCATGGTTCTCTTCGGCGGCATTCAAGACTTCAGCCATGGCGACCGGCGGTTCAGGGATTTGCAGCGACCGAAACCCTAATTTCGTTCCGCTGCGAAGAATGCGAGATGTGATGAAATCAGAGTGCGGATAATATGTTCTACTGTCAAATTACCTTCATAACCTTTACACGATAACTCGGTAACAAAACTACAATTTGCATAGTGAAGTGTCTAAATAAAAGTTAAATGCGTATTCAGCTTCATACAATGTTATTAATGACGAGCGGATCATCACATGATTGCTTTCAGAAACTGACAATTTAATTCGAAAGCTCGTTCAATTTCGTGGGGACTTTTATCAAAGCAGCAACTGAGAAATGGTGTTCGTTCTTGATCAATTCCTTGAGTAAGATTTTTTGAACACACATAATTCTTGCAATCGATTATGGAAAAATATTATATCGCATTGACTTTTTATTATATTTTAACATTCTACTTTTTCACAAGATATGTGAACTGGTATATAATCAACCCAACAATATTGGAAATCGATTACATCTTCTAATATCTCGAAATTCCATTGTTTCTTGTAGGGAAACATGAATCAATGCTAGGTTTCACCTTAGTTTCTTAACAACATTAGTGTCGTTCAAAATCATGTTACCAAACGTTAGTTTCTTAACAATAAGAGTGTGCGTTCAAATTCATGTTGGCGAGCATTAACCGTGCACTTTCGGATATATATATAAAAACAATTTTTTAAGTGCTTGCCAACTGCATTCCTTAGGTGTTTTGTCTTCTGCTGAATGGATGGTGGTCCGTAGTAATTAATCACAATGTTTTTTTTAATTTTATCGGGAGATATTTTGCTTTTTTGGGGTATCCGGGAGAAATATGACTTTTGTGATTTTTCACCACTTGGACTTTTTTTCTGCAAGATGCTTACGGTTAAATCTAGGATGAAAGCTCTTCCCAAATTTTGGCACTTTCTTATTTGGGCATTCTGAGCAGATTGTTTCTACCCACCTTCTAACGTGGATAATGTTATAGAATTTTGTCTCTTTGCTCCCTAGAAGCTTGTTATTCCACAAAATATTTCTTTTCTTATAAATATTTCCTCAGCAAACCTCTAGTTTTTCATGTCATGGTGTTATAGGAAATATCCGTTCACTGAGTTCTGATATAATTTGAATGAAAACTTTACTTTGTCCATCTCGATGAGACAGACCTATAGTCCTTATGCTCTTCTATTTGATAGTTATCTTCAGTCAATGCTGAGGCTAAAGGAATTACGTCTCTAGGCGGATCCTTAATATATTTCTGAGCAATAGTGTCCGGTCTCCTTAACTTGCTGAAATGACAGGCTTCATATGAACATTTTCCTGTGGTTCAAGAGCTACACCGAAAAGATATAACTCTAAACTGTCTCCACTAGACAAATATTTACCATTTGCTCGGGTCTTGTATATTGTTTCTTGGATCCACTTGGGTAAGAGTGATATTTCAAGAAACCCGGAGATGTGGTATAAAACTGAGGCAAGAACCCCAAAATCATACAATCACTTGACATCTTTTGAATGAACGTTAAGCCTCGTCCAAATCCTTGAATATTTTCCTGTTATGTCAATCCGATATAATGTCGGATTCATTACTATCATTAATTTAAATTTCTCTCACTTCTGTTATAAATCTTAAAAGGAGAAATAATGAACTCGTTAGTATCAACCTTCATTTTTCCCTGGTCAGTCTGATGTCTAAAGTTGATCTCTTCATCTTCAATCTCCAAGATGAATGGTTGACTTGAGGACTCGGGACAAGGATCCAGTGTCTCAATTTTTTCTTGGGGTGACTCTTCACAAGATGATCCCGACTTAACACTTTTGGTAGGGGCACTTGTGTACCCTGCTCCAGGTGTAGAGCTATGTACTCCAATGTTCTACATTTTATAAATCAATGGCTTTTGTATGACTTGGAGGATTGACCTTTGTAATACAGATCACAACTGAGTGTAATCCTATAATGCATACCACATCTGAGTGTAATTCGATCAGAGACTGTGCTTTATCGGCTTTTTGATCATACCCACAACTGCAAGCTTGTTGAACTCAGTTTGAAGCATTCCAAGGTGTTCCCTCAAATGCCTATGCATTTCATATGACATCGATATCAGCAGTGTCCATCTCTTGTTAGAAAATCTACTTGAATATTTTAAGGAGATTTAATAATAACAGTATCAAAAATATACTTTTGACATAAAGTTTGCCACCTCAGTAATCTAGTTTTCTGTGGTTTAGAATCAATTTTTTTATTTACTTAGAAAGTTTTAACTTGAGTGTTATCAATTTCTAAAGTCAATTAATTTGTAAGTAAAAAAAGGTATTTATCAAAAGCTCTTTTTATTGCATAAAATTCGTTTTAATTGATATGTCATTGTATGGCCTCTGCATCGGATAATAATCTATTATGATATCGACATGGTTGTTCTCCATCCGTATGTGCTTTGTAAGAATCGTCGTCCACCAATTATCACTGGCATCAGTATAAAACACAAGTCATCCCCATCTTGGGGAATAACCATGAAAAGATTTTTAATGAGGCATTTAAGCAACAACAAGAAATGTCGTACTCTTTTTCCTTCATTAGGATTTTGCCCACTTGATTTTTCCTAATAAGGTTTTAACGAGGCACATCAATAATCGGGAATACAACCAAAGAAACATTGTTGTACTCTTTTTCCTTCACTCAGATTTTTCCCACTGGGTTTTTCTGTCAAGGTTTTAACGAGGCAATACATGAGTTCCGATTAATTTTCCAAGCATCCATCTTGCAAATGAAGATTTTGACGATCGATCGCTAAGGGGGAGTGTTAAATAATATATAAATATATGGTTATTGTTATCCAGATAGATTTGAAAGATTTGTGATCAAGCTAAATATGTAAAAATAATATCTCCAAGATTTGTATTCTCCTATTCTCCCATATATAGAGACATTGCAATTTATAACATATAGAAGATTTGACAGATCAATTGATAGTTAGGGAATTCCTATATTAAAAGATCAAATTTAGAAAATTTCTAAATAAAAAAATGTAAAACCGATTTTATGAATAAAACAGGAGAAAGATATGTTCATCTTACAAAACCTTTTGAAAACTATTAATTTACTATCTCAAAACTCCCTACAAACAATTAGACAAAAACTATAAATATATACATATTGGTTTAGTTCAAGTAGGAATTAAGCCCTTGGTAAAAGAAGGATTAAATATTTCCCTTCTTGCAATTATCAGATATTTCCGATTTACAAACATTCTTTGGTTCAGCTGAGTACAACATTTTACAGGCTCAATCTTTTTTGATTGTTATCCTAAGTTCACCGTCTCTTTAAATGATAAAAACATTTTAACAAATATATAGTTTATAAATAAAAACTCATAACTATAAAATGTTTCAGTGATAAATGACCATAGATTTATGCTTTATAATACAATTAAAGCTATGATCTCAGCTTTTGCTACTAAAGTAAAACTCCCACGGTAAAAAGGGTGAAACTCTTTCACTACATAAAAGCCTAACCGATCTAATACAATCGGTCCGAAACCTATTCAATCGAAAAATATCACACTTCCAGATGAATCGATTTTGGAAAGAATTGTAAAACCAAAACCTACAAAGACATTACAACCAAATACTCAACTTAAATAACACACTGGTTAGATTTACTCTCTTTCAATAGAAAAGAAGCCAGTAGTAATAGATCCTCAGGTGATTGATCTTAGAAGAATATCACAAATAAATTCCCCATATGAATTTCAACCTAGGAGTTCTGCTTCAAAATACCCAACTCTATCTCAAGAAATGTTGATTATACTTCAGAAATTCCAAGAACTGTATATGGTAATATTAAAATAAAAATTACGAAACAACCATATGAAAATACAACCAGTTTAAATATTCCCAATCAAAAATTCAGGATCTGAACTTTTTTTTCAATAACAGAAAATATCATTAATATACCCAGAAGACTTTCACGTAAATATAACTCTTTTTTATGCTACCCATAATTTAGCTAATGGGTCGAAAACTGTAAGTATTAATCAAAATGTAACGTTATTTCTAATACAACACGACTTGCACTAAATAGAAGTCGGTTAGTTTTTGAAAACAAATAATTACAACTGGACTAACTTTTGTTCTTTTTATGTAAATCAGTTATAAAGAAATGCAATCTCAGCTGTATTCCAAAATTTGACTGTGAAATCAATAAAAAATGATTATTTCCATCCACCTGAAATTTATGCTTTCTATAAAATGTATAAATCTATATTGTCAATCACCTGAAAATGCCCCCAGTAACCGCTTTAGTTCACCGATTCGCGGATAATTAGATCTGCGAGTAAATTCAAGAAACAGCGGGGAATCGGCAATGGATGATGGGAATTTCAATATCAACGCTGAGGATCTATCGACGATCGGAGGCATAGCCACTGTATCGCTGCTGCATTCTTTCATTCCAACCCACTGGCTGCCATTCTCCATTGTGGGCCGCGCGCAGAAATGGACGCTTTCTCGTACTCTCATCGTCAGTGAGTGATACTTGTTTTGGTTTTTTTGAGGAACTTGAGGTTTTTTTTTTGGGCGTTAAATCTTGAGGAAAATCTGATCTTGTTAATGTTAGGGAAAAGGGTTTTCCGTGTTTTGATCGTTTGGTCAGATCTTGTGGTAGATTATCGGTTATTTGAAGGAGAAAACGATAGGAAAAAGATTATTTCTGATAGGATTTCGTTAGTTCAGGGATTTTGTGAGCTGTTTTAAAATATGTTAATGGGCTTATTTTCTTGACTTGAATTTTTGGTAGGCACGCATGTCAGTCACTAAAATCTGAATATATGTTCAATTGAGGAGATTCCTCTGCCGCCTCCGGCTCAGCATGCCGTGCGTCTCTCCTTTCCTCCGATATAAAAAAGTAAAAACTTTCGACATGCCTGATTTGTAAGCTCCGCCAAGAAGAGCAGGGACTCGAAAATTGCGACTAGCTACCATTTTAAGAAAATATAATGAGTAGCCTGCCTTGTTGTTTTACCCTTCACCGGACTATTGTTGTATGGAAACTAGTTAGTTATTGCTGTGAATGCTGAACTAGTGTCCAATTTAGATTATATTAGGTGTTCCGAAATAATCTTGAAGATCATGTTGTGTTTAAACATAGTGTTCTCGTGAAAAGTACCATACTACTCGTAGAGCTTTTGCTTTTATTGTCAGAAGAAGTGGAGATGTGTTTGCTTGAATCTCATTTTTAATTTGAAAAAAACTGGCTGCGGGAGACGTTTTGCTTGGGGGGTGGGGAAGTGGTTGGTGTCATTGTTGCTGAGGTTGATCTCATCTTGCTTGTACAGGATAGTAGAATTCTGATTACTCATGCTGATCTTTTAACTCTAAGTTGCTGTAATTTACTTTTTACTGTTTCAACTCAAATTAAGATGCAAGTGTTGGTGAACTAACTTTTCGACTAAATGGCTGTGTCCATATTGGTGTAATTTCTATTTTTCCTCAAAGAGCTTTATGGACTTGCATTCTATAATGTGAAAGATAAGGAATATAAGGAAGAACTAGCAGCGTGAATGCGCTTCAGCTATGAATTATATCATAAAACCGGTACTCCTGTTAATCAATTAATGATAATAGCAAGTTTGTTACGTAAGCTAACAGTTTTGATATATCTAGAACATAAATTTCTTCTGATTTTAATACGACGAAAAGCTGCACATGCATAACATTCTTAAAGTCATGCTTAATCTTGATGCCAATTTTGACAGATCATTCTGTTTCATAGTTTTAATTGTCTCCTAATCAGCTTCTGTTCCGCAGCTGCATTTGGAGCTGTATTACATGTAATATCCACGTCACTGCTTGGGATAACAGCAATCACCATATCAAACACTATAGCAGGAGAGGAAACTGTGCATAAACTTGCATCTTTGTTACTCGTTATTCTTGGTGGCAGTTATATAATAATGTTTCTGTCTGGAAAGGGTGGTCACAGTCATTCTCACAACCAACCTATGGAAAAAATGGCGGTTGCTGGTCTTGTTCTTGTCCCTGCATTATCTCCTTGTGCTACCACTCTTCCAGTTTTTCTTGCTGTTGGAAACTCATCATCCATGATGGTACTTGCCATCATTGTTCTGTTATTCAGGTATCATCTTGCTGTTTAATTCATAGTTATTGTTTGCACTTTTAAACTTTGCTGTAGTAACTGCACGGGCCTATGAGGCTGGCATTAGAATGATAAATGGATTGAAAGTATGCCAACTAAACTATTTAGCTACTACAATAAATGATTTATGGTCGTTTAATTTTATGCTCGTAGCCAGTATACTGACTTGCAGTGATGACCGGTTTTTACAATCTATAGATCTCCTCTTTCAAATGCTTATTTGAATGACTGTGTTTGATCATTCATGCAAGTAAATGAGACTCAAAAGGACAATTTGCCTTAAGGTCAATCAATACAGTCTTGCCTGCAGTGGTGCCTTTAATCTTTTTAAAAAATCGGCTCTTTCTTGGAGATATGTTGACTATAGTCATCTTACACTTAAAAAAAATCTGTATGTATACAGGGAAACTATTGTTATATTTCTAGCTTTCGTAGCATTTGCTTTTTTAGGTTATCATGGTAATACAGGCATCTAACCAAGTTGTGATAACAACTTGACTTGTCGATTTAAATGATAAATCTACCGATATTATGACTACTTATATAAGAAAACGTGTGGCTTAATGCTTTGTGATATTGCTTTTGCAGCACCATTGCGGTGATGACCTCACTAGTCGCCCTCTCATTTTATGGCGCCAGTCAGCTCAAGTTCCACTGGGTAGAACGGTATGACAAACTTCTTGTAGGATCAGTTCTCTGTCTGGTCGGAGTTTTGACCCTTATTTTCCATCATCACGAAGGAGATGCTGGACATCAGCATAGGAAACTCATAACCCTGTGAGAGTTAGAATCGCTTATTTTTTGATTCGTGAATACTACAAAGAATACTATGTTATAGGACGGAGTTAGCAATGTAAAACTTCCGCGAGGAAGGTGAAGACAAATAAAGTTTGTGCAATATATTACAAGGACTAGGATTCTATCCCATTGTATCTTCTCTTTATCCTACTAGTAGTCCTTATTTCCTCTCTAGTTTCAAAGTCTCACAGTTTCTCTTATCTTGCAAAACTTATTTAGAACCTTAATCCATTAAGGAAGGGATAAATATCATTTACCCATTCGTTTTATATGCAAATAGATAGATGAGTAGAAAATTAATTCTAGCCACTAAATTCTGCTAGAATAAATTGCTGTAACTACGTATATTATTATTTTTATCTTCTCCAAACTCATCCACAATCTATGGCTATCACCTTTAACTGAATTGTCATCTTAATGATCTCAAACACATATTGAACATGTTTTTTTTAATTAATCGTTCCTTTCCTAATTTAATAAAGCTGGTGTTCTACCATATGTTTTAGCTATCGCTGACCTTTAAACAAATTCGTTTATTTTGTTACTGTTTTAGATAAAATTAAATAGGTGACATAATTACTATTTTCACCAATATTGCTAAATTTCATGTTTTGGAAAATTTGTTCATTAGTTCTTGGTTTCTAACTTGTTTGTTTAAAAACCTCAAAATAGACGGGAAGCGTACATTAGGATTTAGTTAAACAAACGCAACTTAGAAAAGAACTTGAACCAATATCCATATTAGTATTCTTCGCTCTATTTCCCAAATCATTCAAATGTTCATCAAATATTACATAAACACAAGGGCGTATCCAGATTTTTTTGGGGGGCCTCGACGTGTGATAGGAAACCAAAAATCTGGTAAAACTAAAAATTTCGTTTAGAATAATATAAGAAAACAAAATGAGTTTTGTTTCAATCCATCGTCAAGATTTTGCGCCTCAAATCGTGTGGCTAAAATAGAAAAGGAATCCATGCTTAAATTAGGAGCGAATTTTTGGAACGACCCAAGTGCAAGCTGGAACGGCCAGGATGTAAGCTGGGAGCACCACGAAATAAGCTGGTAGCAGCTCGGGCTAGAGCTGATATCAACACGGATGGTGTTTGGGCTTAGGACTAGGGAGGTCTTAATAAAAGGGTATCAACTCATCAGACTTGAGCCACACTTCCACACAATGCATGGTCATTAAAATTTCCATCATTATATTATTTCACTATTTAATTTACAGTTACAATATTAAGAAAATACAATACCTACACTTTAAAAAACTTCTTAAATATGATAACGCCCGAAACTCAAGAAAGTAGAAACAAAAATGTGGTAGTGGCATGAGAGGCATATAAGTTGAAAAGAGACAACTCTCAAACAAATAAAATGGTTATTCCAAACCGAAATCATCATATCTATATATATATATATATCAAAGATAAAGGAATTATACACACACAAAAGTATTAAATATATCAAATGAAATAAAGAGAACCCCAGTTTTCAACGAATCAGTTAGTCACCGATTCACAGTTATGGTAGGATATATTTACGAAGCAAATATATTTGTACGAAAAATAGTAAATGTATAAACAAAAAAATCAACACATTGCACCCGGTATCCCACTTCAATTTTATAAAATATATACCTTCCAAAGCGTTTGTACGGATGTACCTGAGATGATTAAGATTTAAGAGGAGGAGACGAGAATGATGGATAGCTGATTTCGAGGGGTGCAAACACGTGCACTATGAAGGTTCAGCTAAAAAACTAGATGGGTCAAATATATTACCAGCTATGATTACTTAAAAGCATCCATCACATGCAAATGTACACGTTCTTTTTTCTACCGTCGATAAAAAAAAAAGAGTATGTGATATAATATTCATTGTATTGACTAGGCAAATAAAAGTATTATACAAACAAACAAAGATACAACTGAATTTCAAGATAACGTAACAAACAAAAATATAATCATATCTTACAAAATTTTCCTAGTTTTACTCAGGGAATTACTAACTTTATGATATTGACAAGAATATAGATTTATACGAGTCTTTCGAAAAATTATTATCTTAACTTGTCAAAATTATTACTTAAGCAAACTGGCTCAGGGCATGACAAGATACTAAACAAATAAATAAAGTATGTGTGACATTGTAGATGTCAAGAAGCTTGAAGATTTGAGTGATTGGAAGAAACATAATAGAATATTCAAAGATCGTAGAGAGTCCTTATTATATCTTTGTATATCATCTCTAGGGATTTTGAATTCGTGTGCCAATAAATAGGGCATCATGTAATTCTTTTGACATATATTGAATGTACTTGTTTCTGCATCATTATTTAGTTAATATTTCACTTTATTTCATAATACGCCATTAACACGAATATTTCATTGTTTTTGAATCATATGTTTTTCATAAAATTCAAGCATTGAGGTCTGTGGGTTTTGGGGAGGTGTGTATGTAACTTTTGATATCATACCAGCGAACTATAGCTTTGTATACAAATGAATTCCTCTTTTATAATTCGAACAATAACATCTTATGGTTAATTCACTCTCTGAATCCTTATGTGCACCATTAATGTGATTATTTTCATGTGCATCTATTTTATTGTTTTTGAATATTATGTAATTTTCAACATGTAATTTTTATATAGATTTAATCATGTCGCATATCTAGAGCACGGAAATAGAGCACTAGATGACACAAAAATTGTTATTATGCTTCTAACATATTTATTCAAGTGTGTAGTTGGTAGATGCAAAGTTTAAATTGCAAACTTGCCAAAACTGAATTTTAGCACATTTGAGTTTCTGCACAGACCGGAAATCCAAATGACATGCGACTAAAGCACTTAAAGATAACTCAAGTTATACAATTCGTGTTTCAGTAGTACCTCAGGAATTCCAAGCTTCCATGCTAAAAGACGACAGATTAACTAGATGAATCTGGAAGAGCATTCGGTTTAAGATGGACAAACTTCAGTATTTGGCTTGTATCTTGCAACCAACGATCCAAATATGAACAAACTAGTTGAAGACTGAGTCGTAGATCGGTTCCGGTGTCAGATGAAGTTCTATGTATCAGAAGAAAATGAGTAGTCCAAGTAAAAATGTCATATCTCCCAATTTCAATTATCCAAATGAAACAAAGCATAAAATTTTGGAAATTGAAGACCTTTCTCTACAAATCATCTTCACAAGTCAAAGAATGAATCGAGTTTAAGCAATCCAAAACACATTATATCGGTCCGGTATATGAAGACAAAGTTCTCTGAACACAATCTAGTTTTTCACGTATATTTTACGAGCTCCAAATTTAGTCATTTCTTTTTTTATTACGATATGAAAATCATATCATAGATGGTACATAAAGTACGTACAAAATAAACGTAAGGCATACCCAACGATCAAGAATACGATCAATAACAAGAAATCAAACGAAACCCATCAAAGCTAAGCTATAACATCTTGTATCAAAAGTTACAAACTAATAATACGGTAGGTTGTAATCTTTTACGAGCTCCAAATTTAGTCATTTCTTTTTTTTTATTACGATATGAAAATCATATCATAGATGGTACATAAAGTACGTACAAAATAAACGTAAGGCATACCCAACGATCAAGAATACAATCAATAACAAGAAATCAAACGAAACCCATCAAAGCTAAGCTATAACATCTTGTATCAAAAGTTACAAACTAATAATACGGTAGGGTGTAATCTGAATTCTTCGAAATGTTTCATCAACACCAGGATGGCCCCCTAAAAAATGACCCTATTTCGTGCATTCCAAATGAAGTAGATCATGGCTGCAGTAGCAACACAAACAAGGCGAGATTGCTTCCTGTTCCCCAAATATTTTCCCCTATATATGCACATCAATCGGTTTGAAGAAGAGAAGCTTTGTTGTATACCCAGCCAAGCAAAGAATTTCGACCAAAGATCATATGCAAATTTACATTGAAAGAAAAGGTGATCACGTGATTCATCATCAGGGCATTAAAATACACATCTTTTGTCCGATATGTATGATTGTTGATCTTTAGTGAGTAGTATTTTGTGAGCAAACAACCACAAGATAAACCTGTGTTTTGGCACTAAATAACTTTTCCAAATTAGATGGCCAAACTCCAGTGCCATTGTTGAGAAATCTGTACGCTTCATCAACCCCCGTCCCTGTCTTCATCGACCATTTGTGTAGTAGTTGGACGCTGCATCTATGGAACTAGAAGCTGTAACAAGTTCATCTCGTTCAAAACCATCTTTTTAAACATAATAGAATCATCCTTTCGAGGAGTCCAATTACAATATCATCTCCATACTTGAAAGATGTCCATTTGACCCATAATGTATCTTTCTTGGCTTGGAAATTCCAAAGAGTTCGCATGAGCAGCATTTGTTTCAGATTTTTAAATCTTTCAATCATAGTCCTCCATCAGCTATACTTTGCAAATGTGTGCCACGCAATGGGAGGATGGATGCTGTTCCAAAGAAATTTACGGAAGAGTGTATACACCTTTTCTACAACTTATCAAGGTATCGGCAATATCGACAACCAAAAAAAATTCAACTCCTTGCAAAACAGATCTTATAGCTCAATCTTTCTTGCATAGCTAAGAGATTACTTCGGCCAAGATAATAATTTTTCAGAAATGCATTTAATAAATTCCCTAAAATCCGATATTCTCAACTTGGCAGATGCTAAAGGAATACCAAGATATCTTAAGGGAAGTGTACCTTCCACCACTCCGGTTTTTTGGAGGATCTCCATTCTTTTGCGATCCGTCATTCCTACCATGAAAATGCTAGACTTCTGCACATTAACTTTCAACCACTCATTTGTGTAAATATATTCAGCCAATCAAGTACAGAGAAAATACTCACTGGATCACCACTAGAGAACAAGAGAAGATCATCCGCGTATGAAAGACTGGAGATGCCAACAACAGAACATTATGGATGATATTTAAAATGCGGTTCTCTTTTTCACTTTATTCATACCTCGAGAAAACAATCCCAATCATAAAGAAAACAAATAAGAGGATAGATGATCACCTTGCCCCGAGCTCCTTTGAAGAATCCTTTCAATTCCCCATTGATTGATATCGAAAATGAGGTGGTTGATATGCATTCCTGTATCCATTGAATGAACAGCATAGGAAATCCAAGATATAGCAACATGTCTCGTATGAAACCCCAATGTAGCGTGTCGTAGGCCTTATGTAGATCCACCTTAATAACAGACCGGGGAGGTGATTGCACTTTGTTGAAACCTTTTATAAATTCATGGGCTAGATGAATATTATCAACAATCGAACGGCCCGGAATAAAAGAAGCCTGCGCCTTATCAACAATACCGGCCATGAGTGGCGTCAAACGATTATCAAGGATTTTCGCAATGGTTTTGTAAATGACAGTACAACAGGAAATAGGCCCATAATCATTTACACAAGAGGCATCTTTAGATTTTGGTACAAGAGCAATGACTGCATGATTCCACTGTTTTAAGAGCTTCCCATTGTCAAAGAACTTCTTAACGGCTAGGAAAACATCTACTCCAATAATATGCCATGTCTTCTTGAAAAACATTGCGCTATAACCATCCGGCCCAGGTGCTTTTTCATTATCAATAGAAGAAAGAGCTGAAAATACCTCACTCGTGGAGACAGGAACAATAAGCTTATCAGCATCCTCCATTGTAATTTTCGGCCCCTCATGAAAGTTCAACCTGAAATCACTCCCTGTAGTGTGAGACGCCCAACAGATTCACGAAGTGATTAATAAATTCACTCTGAATGTCGTGTTCATCAAAATGGTTCCCATCAGCTTTTGTAATATCCATGATACGTCTTATTTTATTGCTCCTCTTGATGAGGTCGTGGATAAATTTAGAGCATCGGTCTCCATTCCGGAAGAATAAGCACTTTGATTTCTGCATAAAAACATATTTTCAGCTTGTAACAAAAAATCGGCTTTCCTACGTACCTCAACAAGATCCTCCAAAATTGTCAGGCCACGTGCGCTAATACAACAAGTAGTCACAAAATATGAAGAAGTATCATAAAAATATGGGCTAAAATTTTTCGAATGAGGGCCTGATCCAATATTATTTCAAAATACATTCATACTGAAAATAGAGTTAAACTCAAAACCCAAACAACAACAACAACACACGATTCCCAAAATACAACAGCACAGGACATCCCCTGGCTCAATATAAATATAAATACAACTGGGACTCAAATCAAAAAGCGGATCGACCAGCTGAAACTCCACTCTGTCCAGCCTGGTTACCTGAAGAACCTGCCAAGGCCAACACAAACCAAGGCAGCCCAAAACAGGGAAAATAAACGAGGTCAAACCTCAGTACGAAGAGCACAATAAAAGCATAAATCATATCAGACAATGCAATATATCTATCGTGCAATGCATGAAAAGGCTAACAAGAATCATCGATAGGCAAATAGCACAACGACTCAGCTGTGCAGATCTCATCAATCATCATCATCTTGTGATCTTCAGGTACGACGACTCACCATCAAAATGCAGTGTGGTATTCAGGCACAACGACTCAGCTGGCCACCACATCAAATCAACGTTGGACCTTTCAGGCACGACGACTCAGCTGGCCGATCACAACATGCAAAGGAATTCAGATTTCAAAGGAATCAGGCTCAATATGCATGCATGAATGCACAGCAGACTCATGCTTAATCAATGCATAACATCACACACGCACATAACAGATATGAGCACAATCATTCAACAGTCAATACAAACACAACAGTTAATACATGAAAGAAATATTCCCAAAGCTGATATCGAAAGGCTGCTTAATATATAGCTCAATTCGTACCTCAAACCTCAACAGATCTTACAACAAGAAGGGCGCATCAACCAACTCAAGTCTACTGCCCAAGCAGCTCCACGGCAACTCAGTAGAAGCTACTACAAGCTCGAATCTGTTAAGATATCTAATTATCAACTCAAATCTGAACTCAAACAGCTTAATTCTAAAGCCCAGTAAGTTAACTCAGTTACCTACTCCAACAGAGCACTACTAAGCTCTCGAAAGAAGCTTAAATCGGTAAAGAATCACTTACCCAAATCTGTCAAAGAACAGAAGAACTACTGGTCCACAATCGTGAAGACACTCAAGCACTACAACAACTTCGCGTTCCTCAAATCCGGCGACTCCAGTATCTAAACTGGTACTAATCGAAAGCCCTAGAGAAGACGAGCTCAGCACTACCAATCTTTCTCCAAACGGTGGCTAAAAACGACGGCAATCGACGGAAATAGGGTTCGAATGAACAGTAGAAATCAAGGGTTATCGGGGAAAAAGATAGAAAATCTAAGGTTCGAAAATGCTCTAAGTGTCGATCAGCACTTGCATTTAAATCCCAGTCAAAGCTACAATAGAAGTCATCGGCGACTAATTCAGATGTCTCACCAACTCAGATGTTGGTATTGATCAGCTTTCATTCTAAGACAGAAGTCTCTCGCAACAGGCCTCATCTATCTCGAATCAGACTTTGCTACTCTCTACTAACGCAACAGCAAACGACGTCGCGTTAACTTATCAAAACGACGTAGCATCAAGTCCCGCTAGCGCTCCTCAGATCTTGGTCATAGCTGAATTCATCAATCAGCACCGTTGACCATCGTTGACATCTGAACGACTCTGGACAACTAACCATCACTGACTTCCTCGCGCAAAAGCTCACATCTGTTCACGCCCGCTAACAGATCCCACTATCTAGCGTCACTTCTGAAATCACAATACGACGTCGCATCACCTCCAGCAACGCCACATCTAACCAGCGCTCAAAACGATAGCGTTTGCTCCCTGCTTGCAACAGCTCACGCAAACACACAAGGGCACATCTGAGCATCCAGATTTCACTCAACATCTGAAAATCCGATACTCAGAAACTCAATTAGCTAATAAATTGTACTTAGCAAATTCTAGTCCTCACATTCTCCCCATATTAAGAGATTTCATCCTCGAAATCAAAAGCAAACACAGGGCAGAAATCAACAAAACACTAGAAATCACCAGCACAACTCCACTGTCAAAGCTCAAACAGATGAGGCCACTCTTGTCTCATCTTCTCTTCCACCTCCCAGGTAGCTTCCTCACGACCATGCTTGCTCCACTGGACCATCACCAATGGAATAACCTTATTCCTCAGCTGCTTCTCCTTCCTATCCAGAATCTGCACTGGATATTCAACATAACTCAAGGTAGAATCCAGCTCTACTTCATCAGTCCTCAACACATGGGACGGATCTGGCTCATATTTCCTCAACATTGATACATGAAACACATCATGTATCGCTTCTAACTCATCAGACAGCCTCAATCTATAAGCCAACTGTCCAATCCTTTCAACAATTTCAAAAGGACCAACGAATGTAGGAGCCAATTTACCCTTCAGTCTGAATCTCATCACACTCTTGAAAGGGGAAACTTTGAGAAACACTCGATCACCAACTTCGAATTCTAGAGGTCGGCGTCTCTTATTAGCATAGCTAGCATATCGATCTTGAGCAGCTTTCATCCTACTCCGAATCAATTCAACCTGATCTTTCATGTGCTGCACAAACTCAGGAGTAGACAACTGCTTCTCACCAATCTCTTCCCAGCAGATCGGTGATCTACACTTACGACCATAAAACGCTTCAAAAGGGGCCATCCCAATAATCAATTGGTAGCTATTGTTATAAGAAAATTCAACTAAGGACAAGGAATCCTGCCAGCCACCACCGAAATCCAAAACAATTGCTCGCAGTATATCTTCTAAAATCTGGATGGTCCTCTCAGATTGACCATCTGTCTGTGGGTGATAGGCTGTACTCATAGCCAATCTCAAACCCATCGCTACCTGCAAGCTCTTCCAGAATCGGGAAGTAAACCTTGGATCTCTATCAGACGCTATTGAAACCGGCACTCCATACAATCTCACCACATGGTCAATGTACAGTCGCGCCATCTTCTTCATCGAACACCTCACATCATAGGGAATGAAATGGGCTGACTTCGAAAGTCTATCAACAATAACCCAAACAACATCACATCCCCTACTCGATCGAGGCAAATGCGTCACAAAATCCATGGAGATGTGCTCCCATTTCCACCGAGGCACTTCTAGGCTCTGTAGCAATCCACCAGGCCTCATTCTCTCAGCCTTGACCTATTGACAATTCAAACAACGAGCTACAAATCCAGAGATATCATTCCTCATGTGTCAGGCCTCATGCTCTAATCAGAGTAAAAACACCAAAACACATGAGGAAGCTATCAAAAAGCGTGTAAAGCTTTTGGCCTGACGGTTTAAAACAATATAATTTAAAATAGTGCGATAATTAAAATAGATCCCAGTTGTAAAAACAACTAAACAACCAAAGGCTACAAGCCATAACAATACAGTAGCATGAAAACAACAGCAACATGTATCAGACTCCAACAAGCTAAATACAACAACAAAGCACAGGGCATCCCTTGGCTAACTCAACTGATACATATAGATATGCTATACGCACTGGGACACACTAACCACCTCCTGGGACACCACCAGCTGGGTTAAAACCACGACCAGCTGTAAAACCTGGGTTTCCTGAAAACAACACAAACAAGGAAAACAACCAAGCCCCAGAGGGACATGGGGTCAAACCCCAGTACGGAGAGCAGCTATAAAACAGCAGTGAACAGCAAGAATAAAATGCAGATGCTATGCATGAGAAAGGAGAAAACAGCTCAACGGAAACTGCAACAGAATATGTGGCCACGGTGAGTGTAGGACATATGGGTGCTACCCACTCACCCTTACTCGCCCACCCTTACCAGATGCATCAACACCCAACCTATGAACTGTGGTAGCTAGCCACTCGGCGCATAGGGTAAATGAGAGTGCGGTATCGCCGCTCGCCCTCGCATCCTGGTAAGAAAACAAAGAAGCAACAACGAAACAAGGCAATGGCTGCCACAACTGAAATGGAATGTCATGCGTGTATGCAACATGCTGGAACACAAGCATATAAACATATGCAACACAGCAATTAAACACAATAAGCATACAAAGTCCTCAACCAGGACAACAACCAAGCACGGCAATCCAACACAGCCATCTCGCAATTCATCCAAGCCAAGTTCCACGCTGAATTACAAGCTCAAGATCCGTACCTCTTATTCCTGATTTACCCAAATCAGATTCCTTAAAGGAACGTAGCAAGTCACGGCCTGCACAAAGTCTGCCAAAATACACGGTGCACAGATTTCAGGGGAAAATACAACAAATCTCACGGCCAACCACTAAAGGTTCACGAATGGAATTTAGATTCCTTAAAGGAACGTAGCAAGTCACGGCCTGCACAAAGTCTGCCAAAATACACGGTGCACAGATTTCAGGGGAAAATACAACAAATCTCACGGCCAACCACTAAAGGTTCACGAATGGAATTTACATACACAACCAGCCTTCCATGCTACCCACACAATCTAACAGGAAGCTTCAAACAAGGCCTAGAACAAGATTCCAACAACTGAATTCGAAAGCTACCTGCGTACACAACACTCGATCGAAAGATAGTAGCTTTGAGATTTTGTTCCAGCCAACGATAACCTCCAAAATGGTTAAGAGATGATAGAGCTTTCCAAGAGGAGTCCAACGCTACCTCGAACAAGAAAAATGGTGGCCGGAAACGATGGGAATCACCGGATAAAATCAACGGTGAACAGTACCCAAGGGTTTGAGAAACAGAGACGAGAGTCGGGAGAATTTTACTAAGTATGGGATCTGGTGAAATAAAACGAAGCCAAGCCATGCTTCTTATATAGACGCGAGAAATCTGGTTAAGTATTCCACCGACAGAAACAAATTCCACAAGCCAACGCTCGCTTGCGCTAAACAAAGCTCAAACCCCAAAACGACGTCGCTCCAATACCACGGTGAAATCTGGAGGCCAAAAAGCTAAAAGCTGGAAATACGCTAACATTAAAATGAAGCTACACACTACGGTGAAATCTGGAAAGCTAAACACAACGCTTTCTACGAAACCGCGGTGAAATCTGGATAACAAACCAACGCTAGTAATAGCGCTAATGCTAAAACGACGTCGCACCGCGCCACAAGTGAAATCTGAATACTAGCTCTAAAAGCTGGACGCTGAAATATGATCATTCGAACGCTAACTAACAAAACAGATCTCTCCCGCTAGCGTTCACCCAAAACGGCGTCGTAGCAACTAATCTAAACGACAGCGTTCGATCCTTAAACCCGAAATACGTTGAGACCAGATCTCTACACTAGCGCACAGATCTCTCCTACACGAGACTACCAGATCTCACAAAAACGACGGCGTATCAAGTCCTCTCGCTACAAAACACGCTGCGCAAAAACAAAGGCACCAGCTGTTGGCGACAATGGCGGATCCGGATCCCATTTATCGGGGGCACAGTGGAAATCGAAAATTGTCCCAAGAAACGTTCAATACATCCAAATACAATTCTATAAGCATTCATAGGGTGTTCATAGAATTGTTACCTTGCTGGCGTCTAGGCGCCTGGCTCCGACCAGTTTCACAAGGAAACCGACACTTCAAACGGTAGATCGTCAATCAGGTCCACGACCGGAATCAAGACACCTTCGTCAGCCTGCACTAGAAGTACTGATGAATTTAGCACGGACAAAAACTCCTCAGCGCGGTGGCCGTAACAAGTCCGGCGAAGAGGCGGCGGCGCGTGGGTGGCCGACGGGCGGCGCGTGGGTTGGCCGAGAGGAGAGGTGGGCGGCCGTGTGTGTGTGGAGGCTAGGTATGTTGTGTTCTCTTGTGTGTAGTGTAGCCCTAGGTCTAACATAAGTAGACCAATGATGGGCTTGAACCGGCCCATTGGACCTGGGGCGGGCCTAGTCCAATATATGAACATTCGGTTCATTTAAATCACTACGGTTTCATCATAACTCCGATCGACGATCGACTCAGTTTCCAAAACTGAATGTTATGATGTGAAAAACAATTTTTCAGATACCTAGTCCAAAATGACAGTTTTGCCCCTCAACTTTGGGAAATCCCAATTTGACCCCTGTTGACTTTTAGGAAGTCGCACTCCCTAAAATTCTCCTCCTATGCTCAACACATTGAGCTCAGTTTCCGTGCGGGAATCATGAATCCAGTACTTGTGTGACCCTCAATGGTTCAGGGATACAGCTAGCCGTGGGCCCACAACCATTGTGACTCCGAAATCACAATTTCGGACTTACCCAACGGATCATGGTAAAGCGCCTAGCAACATCGTGCCATGATCCCCTACGTATCACTGATAGTGCCTGCAAGAACCAGTTGGTCATGGTTAGCGTACAGTACGGTCCTTTCAACACATATATCCCGATCAGATCAACGACCATTGGTAAATCGAGAGTCGCTAGAGATCCGATAGCTATGCATAAATCTTGGAGATCGAATAGTGACATCGCGAGTGTAATTAGGTAAACCCATTTACCTAAAACACATCCAGTACTCTGGCCAGAGATTTAATTGGTCATGGTTAGCGTACAGTACGGTCCTTTCAACACATATATCCCGATCAGATCAACGACCATTGGTAAATCGAGAGTCGCTAGAGATCCGATAGCTATGCATAAATCTTGGAGATCGAATAGTGACATCGCGAGTGTAATTAGGTAAACCCATTTACCTAAAACACATCCAGTACTCTG
>KQ998956.1:4651-15026 GCA_001598015.1 Dorcoceras hygrometricum
TATCCCTGAACCATTGAGGGTCACACAAGTACTGGATTCGAGATTCCCGCACGGATACTCAGCTCAATGTGTTGAGCACGAGAAGAGGATTTTGGGGAGTGCGACTTCCTAAAAGTCAACAGGGGTCAAACCGGGGTTTCCCGCTGTTGAGGGTGGGCCCACGGCTAGCTGTATCCCTGAACCATTGAGGGTCACACAAGTACTGGATTCGAGATTCCCGCACGGATACTCAGCTCAATGTGTTGAGCACGAGAAGAGGATTTTGGGGAGTGCGACTTCCTAAAAGTCAACAGGGGTCAAAACCGGGGTTTCCCGCTGTTGAGGGACAAAACGGTCATTTTGCACTGGGGTTCTGAAAAACGGTTTTTCAGATCATATTGTTTAGTTTTGGAAACTGAATTGATCGGTCCGATCTGATCGGCGATCGGAGTTACGATGAAGTCTCGGTGGTGGAGATGAACTGAATGTTCATCCGTTGGACCCGGGCCCGTTGGGCCGGTCCAAGTCCAACACTTAAGTTTATTTAATTAGACTTAAACCTAGACTTAACAAGTCTCTCAAAAAACCCTAACCATAAGCTCTACACGCCGCCGCCCCCTCTCCTCTCTCAAGCCGCCGCCGCCGTCTTCGCCGGAAAATTGTCTCCGGCCAATTCGACGAGGAGAATCCGTCCGCGCATATCTCGTCACGCCTTCTAGTGCAGGGTGACGAAGGAGTCTCGTATCCGATCGTGGACCGGATTGGCGTTATCTACCGCAATCTACCGTGAAGAGCCGACGTTATTGTAACTACGGTTGGATCCAGGCACAAGTGCCAGCAAGGTAGTGTTTTGAACACCCTATGAATGACAATTGTTTTGTTATTATCGTATTGATCGTCTTCCGGCGTCTATTTTTCTGCTCTTCCGCTGCCTAGCCGGGGGGCGTGATCCGGATCCCCAACATGCCGAGCACTGGTCAGTTGAGAGCCGAGATCTTATCTGAGGCTCATGCATCGACGTACTCCATCCACCCAGGGAGTACGAAGATGTACAGAGATTTGCAGACTTTGTATTGGTGGCCAGGGATGAAGAAAGACATAGGGAGATTCGTATCTGAGTGCTTGACCTGTCAGCAGGTCAAGGCGGAGCATCAGCGACCGGCGGGGTTGTTGCTACGAAGATGTACAGAGATTTGCAGACTTTGATTGGTGGCCAGGGATGAAGAAAGACATAGGGAGATTCGTATCTGAGTGCTTGACCTGTCAGCAGGTCAAGGCGGAGCATCAGCGACCGGCGGGGTTGTTGCAGCCACTCCCCATTCCTGAGTGGAAGTGGGAGCACATCACGATGGATTTTGTGGTTGGATTACCCAGGAGTCCCAGAGGGTTCACGTCTATATGGGTGATTGTGGACAGACTCACCAAGTCAGCGCACTTCTTACCGGTGAAGACTACTTTCACCCTGACGCAGTACGCAGAGCTTTATATCCGAGAGGTGGTCAAACTGCATGGCATACCAGTCTCGATATTGTCGGACAGAGACACCAGATTAACATCTGCGTTCTGGAGGAGCTTACATGCCGCTTTGGGGACGAGATTGTCGTTCAGTACAACTTTTCATCCACAGATAGACGGACAGTCAGAGAGGGTCATTCAGATTTTGGAGGATTTGCTGAGAGCTTGTGTGATTGATTTCCAGGGTACGTGGGACTTGAGATTGCCGCTGATAGAGTTCACGTACAACAACAGCTTTCAGGCGTCGATTGGGATGGATCCGTATGAGGCGCTGTATGGGAGGAGATGCAGATCTCCCGTACATTGGGACGAGGTTGGCGAGAGAGTGCTTACTGGGCCGGAGTTAGTGCAGCAAATAGCAGAGGTTGTGACGAGGATTCGGGATAGGATGAGGACAGCCTAGAGTCGTCAGAAGAGTTATGCCGACCAGAGGCGACGAGATCTGGAGCTAGCTATGGGAGATCATGTATTCGTGAGGATATCGCCCATGAAAGGCGTGATGCGTTTTGGTCGAAGAGGAAAGCTTAGCCCTAGGTTTATTGGGCCATTCGAGATTTTGGAGAGGGTTGGTACTCTGGCTTATCGAGTAGCGTTACCACCCAATCTGTCAGCAGCGCATAATTTCTTCCATATCTCGATGCTGCGGAAGTACATTACGAACCCGTCTCATGTGTTGGATTTTGAGCCGCTCCAGTAGGCACCAGATTTATCGTTTGAGGAGCGATCTGTGCAGATTCTAGCTAGGGAGGAGCGTAGGCTGAGAGCACGGAGTATTCCGATGGTCAAGGTCCAGTGGCAGAATCACTCGGAGGATGAAGCTACCTGGGAGACTGAGGCCGATATGCGGACGCGCTACCCGGAGTTATTCGATACGTACTCAATTTCGGGGACGAAATTCCTATAAGGGGGAGAGTTGTAACGCCTAGAATTTCCTGAGTACGTAGAAATGAGTGCAAGACGAGGGGGAAAATATTTTTAGATGATTACATGCCATTTCATATGATTTATTTATGATTTTATGCTGCATGGTATGCATGTGTTATTTTTCAACCTGCTTGAGCTACGGACGAGTGGACGATATTAGGGTCGACCGGAATGAAAATGATTTTGATATTTTTAAGTTATGAGATTTTAAGAATGAATTTATTTTATTTTAAGCAACAATTTTTATAATTATTTTGGAGGGGAACTCGTTTTTCATCTATACGGGCTGATATATTGAGTTTTAAGGCATTTTAAATTATGAAGAGGCCTAGATTCCGAAATTTTGTAATCTTTAAAGCCCAAGTATGAGTTTTAAACACCTTTTTAATTTAATTGGAGGGGCAAGCTTGTATTTTTCATAATTAAAACAAGAGGGGTCATTATAGGCACTTTCATTATTCCTTAATCACAAGTTTGCACAAACCTAGCCTCCTCTTCACACAACCAGCCATCCTCTCCAATCCATTAGCACACAAAATTTTGAAAATATTCAGACTTTGAAGGAGCTTGGTGATCCAAATCCGACGGCGCCCCGATCTCGTGTCTAGAACGTCCGTACCTTGCAGATCTACGTCTTCTTCAACCCAGGCATGTGATATCAATTCTCTTGCTCACCATTTAAATCATAGTGATCTGTTTTTATAAAAATATGCATGAATTTGTTGTGAATGTTTCGGATCTATACATCTATGATCATATTTCATGCATGAGCATCATGGTTTTTGACATGTTTCGCTTCCTTCCCTTGAGGCTTCGGTCATGGCGATTTCCAGGGGTGATGGCTCAGTTCTAGAGGTTCCTAGGGGACTCATGGTGGTCTAGATTGAGGTAGGAAAGTGGCTAGGTGGTGGAGCGATCCAGATAATTATGTAGAAGTCGAGAGTGGCGCATCATGCCGCATGGCTGGTGCGTCCACTTTCAGCGATCCGTTCTCCCTGGTTAGCCCACGATTTCCAGGGGTGATGGCTCAGTTCTAGAGGTTCCTAGGGGACTCATGGTGGTCTAGATTGAGGTAGGAAAGTGGCTAGGTGGTGGAGCGATCCAGATAATTATGTAGAAGTCGAGAGTGGCGCATCATGCCGCATGGCTGGTGCGTCCACTTTCAGCGATCCGTTCTCCCTGGTTAGCCCACGGTTTGAGCCAAGGTTGGTCAGGTTAGGATCGGCTGGACCTAGGGTTGGTCCAGCCGGAAGGGCTCCAGCCATGGTGGCCGGAGCAGGGAGAGAGATCACGAACACCAGTAGGTGGTCGCGACGGCGCGCGCATGAGGAGGGGCGTGCGTTTTAGGTTTAGTTGGTGGGTTGGATCGGTTCAGTTGAACCGGCTGGTTCGGTTGGACCAGATCGGTTCATAGAGTCTCAAGTAAAATGTTTTAAAATCGGTCCAAGTTATATTATTTAGGGACCTGTTATTTTAATTAATGTGTCAACGATCCAATTTTAAAGAAATTAGCCAGAAGGTCAAAATTGAGTCAAACCTTTTAAATAATTTAAGATATGCTTAATTTTAAGTTTCTAGTCAAAGTTAGGGCCTTTGGAATTTTATTGGAGTCAAAATTGATTTTTTTTGGGATTTAATTTCGTCAAAATCGGTCTTTTGGGTCAAAATCGGCTTTCGAGGTCAAAATTGATTTAAATTGATTTTAAAAGTCAAAATCGATTTTTATAAGTCCCAAATTGATTTCTAGAAGTCAAAATTGATTTTAATTAGTCCCTTTTATCCTTATTTTTAAGAAGTCTAAATTTAAAGAAATTAGGCAAAAATGGGAAAAAGCGGTGAACATTCGTTTCATCGGCTGAGTTTAGAGCGATGGTTAGTCTAGAAGTGTTGAGCCAGACCCCGAAATCAATCCTTGACCAAAGCTCCTAGATTTTTGGGGTAAGTTCAGTTCCTTCCTTTAACCTTGTTAGAGCTTTCTGTGGTGTTTGATGAGGTAGGTTAGCGCTGGTTGAGTGTAGCTCCCGGTTGTTTCTTTTCTGTGCTTCGGTCTTTGAGCAGTTGTTGTGTTGCCGTTGAGCAGGTGGTGGAACTGCGTCATTGTGGCAATCTGCTTTGTTGTAATTATAGCTCAGAAGATTTGTGGTATGGATGTGAGCTTGTTTACACCTTAGGATTTAGCATGGATTATATGCTTGGCTGTGTGTGTGCTCTGTGCTGTTATTACATGTTCCTGTGTTATAATATCAGCTGTTGCATCGCATACACGCATATTGCTGTCGAGCCCTGTTTTGCTAGCTATGCCTGTTCTGTTGGATTGTGAGTACCAGGATACTATGTTCAAGGACGAGCGGGTAGTTTTCGTATACCATGGAGGCTGAGCGGGTAACTCCCATACCTCATTCTCCCTGCTGGGTCTGTTAGCTGCTATGAGCGGAGTGGGTAGCTCCCACATCTCATGAGTGAGCAACAGCAGGTGGAGCTATTTTTTAGCATCTGGTATGGAGTACTGGAGATGAGTGGGTAGCTCCCATGTGCTCAGTATACCCTGTTGGATTGTGAGTACCAGGATACTATGTTCAAGGACGAGCGGGTAGTTTTCGTATACCATGGAGGCTGAGCGGGTAACTCCCATACCTCATTCTCCCTGCTGGGTCTGTTAGCTGCTATGAGCGGAGTGGGTAGCTCCCACATCTCATGAGTGAGCAACAGCAGGTGGAGCATTTTTTAGCATCTGGTATGGAGTACTGGAGATGAGTGGGTAGCTCCCATGTGCTCAGTATACCCGTGGCCACGAACTGATTGTTCCTTTGTTCAGATCTTGCTGTTGAGCTGTTGTTGAGATCCTTTGGCTCCCTGTTTTCGGTTGTAGCCTTGATCCCTTGCATATAATTTGCATATTTATCTGTGTTTTCCTTATGCTGTTTATTGCTGCTCTCCGTACTGGGTTTGACCCCAAGGTCCTCTGGGGCTGGTGTTTGTTTTCTGTGTGTTGTTTCCAGGTTTCTCTGCTGGTCGTGGCTTTGACCCAGCTGGAGGTGCCCCAGGAGGTGGATAGAGTGTCCCAGTTAGCGTATAGCATATATGTACTAGTACTGTTAGCCGGGTAATGCCCTGTGCTTGTGGGATTATGTTATCCGTTGTAGTACTGGTAATTGTATTTGTATAAGTGTTGTGCTGTTGTGTCGTGTATTTGTAAACTGGGATATTTTAAGTATGATTGTATTTTAAATTATATGTTTTAAAACGTCTGGCCAAAAGCGAAAATTTTAAGCCACTTTTTGTATGCTTCCGCTATGTTTGCGTGGTTCAACTCTGAGTAGAGCATGAGGCCTGACATTTTTGGTATCAGAGCTTAAGCTGGGATAAGCTCGATTTCTGTTGATCACACTTGAGTCTAGGCACAGTGTTGTGTGTTGCATGTGCTTGACTATGTGATCTACATGCCACATTTACTTGTGCTGTATTTGTTCTGTTGTGATCTTACCCTCTTAGTGTTTCTTAGATTCCGCCTAAACGTAGGGGTAGAGGTAGAGTGCAGATTCCGGAAGAGTCTGAAGGTCAGACAGAAGGTGATCAGCGTAGTTTTCCCCATCGTGGTCGCGGTAGGCAGGCCGAGGATGAGGTTGATGAGTTGGCTGTCCGAGTGAATGACATGGAGCTTGTCATGGCGAGGTTTCAGCGTATGAATCCTCAGGTTTTCAATGGGGACGAGTCTAGTGCTGATGCAGATTCGTGGGTACATCATGTCACGGGTTTGTTTAACCATGTGCAGTATGATGATGAACTCAAGTTGAGTCTAGCTACTTTTCAGTTGAGGAAAGGTGCGGAGCGTTGGTGGAGAGGCGCTTCGAGGACTTTGGAAGAGACTGGAGTAGGGATTATGTGGGACAGTTTTTGCGTTGCCTTCCCAGTCTGTGCAGTCGTCTCAGCCACCCCAACAGCAGCAACAGGTAGCCCAACAATTTGGTCATCAGAGGTTTATGCCTCGTGGTAAGCAATTCAAGAAGAAGTCTGGTTCTAGTTCTTCTGTTTCTGGTAGCTCCAGCAGCGGTGGTACCAAGGTAGAGTATTGTGGCCAGTGTGGTGGAAAGCACCCTACAGTGCAGTGTGTAGGTGTGCCGGGTTCTTGTAATGTCTGTGGTCAGTACGGACACTTTGCCAGAGTGTGTCCTTTGTCTGGATTGTAGCATACCGCAACTCCACCGCAGTGTCGAGGTGGATCGTCTAGAGGTCATTCTGCTTTTCCTGTTCAGCAGCAGAGGTTGGGGGAGCCTTAGTTTAGGACATTTCAGCAGCCTGGTCCTTCGCGGTTTGGACAGTCTTCCCACCCTCAGTTTTCTGGACCTCAGTTTGCTCAAGTGAACACCATGACCAGGGAGCAAGCAGAAGGCACACCGGGCGGCGGGATTATCCATGGTACTTGCTTTGTTTTTGATTTCCTGCGCGTGTGTTGTTTGATAGAGGAGCGTCGCATTCTTTTATTTCTGATGCATTTGTGGTTAAGCATGGTTTTCATACCACTCCTTTGTGTGATATTGTATATGTTGGGACTCCTGCCGGTGCGAGCCTGTTTTCCCAGGAGATTTTGTTGAATGGTGTTCTTAGTTTTGGCGAGAGTGTTGTTAGCCAACCTGATCAGGCTAGTGATGTGGGATTTTGACTATATAGTGGGAATGGACGTGTTGTATAGCTATAGGGCCACTGTTGATTGTTTCAATGGCGTTGTGCGATTTAGGCCCCAGTCTGGCGAGAAATGGAATTTCTACGGCCAAGATTCCCAGTTGAAGATTCCTTTAGTCTCTGCGATGGATATGTTTAGCCTGTTGTCGTTTAAGAATGCTGGCTTAATGATCTATGCCTTAGATGCGTCTTCTTCTTCGAGCGTAGAGCATATTAGAGTCCCTGTGGTTCGACATTTCCCGGATGTGTTTCCGGAGGAGATTCCTGGTTTTCATTTGAGGCGGGAGATAGACTTCAGCATTGAGTTGGTACCTGGTACAGCTCCGATTTCACGTGCTTCGTATCGTTTAGCGCCTGCTGAGTTGAGGGAGCTTAAGGAGCAGCTTAGTGATTTGCTGGAGAAGGGATTCATTAGGCCTAGTATGTCCCCGTGGGGAGCGTCTATCTTGTTTGTAAAGAAGAAGGACGGGTCGATGAGGATGTGCATCGACTTTAGGCAGTTGAACAAAGCAACAGTGAAGAACAAGTACCCTTTGCCTAGGATTGATGATCTTTTTGACCAGTTGCAAGGTTCTGCCGTGTTTTCGAAGATCGATCTGCGTTCTGGGTATCATCAGTTGCACATCCGTGAGCAGGATGTAGAGAAGACTGCATTTCGTACGAGGTATGGGCATTACGAGTTTCTAGTTATGCCTTTTGATTTGACGAATGCTCCCGCAGTTTTCATGGAATTTATGATTAGAGTCTTTATAGAGTTCATCGATCAGTTTGTGATTGTGTTTATCGATGACATTTTGGTGTACTCTAAGACTCCGTTGCCAAGTTCGTCCAAGTTGCGAGTTTTGGTTAGTACCGAGTTGTGTTTCTGGTTCATGTGATTTCTGTTGATGGTATTTCTGTGGATCCCAGTAAGTTTGAGGCTGTTCTTAACTGGGAGCGTCCTAAGAGTGTTGCTGAGATTCGTAGTTTCTTGGGTTTGGCTGGCTATTATCGTCGTTTTATCGAAGGATTCTCTAATATAGCTAAGCCAATGACGCAGTTGACTCAGAAAGACAAGAGGTTTGTGTGGACTGAGCAATGTGATAATAGTTTTTTGTTGCTCAAAGAGAAGCTAACTTCTGCGCTTGTGTTAGCTCTGCCGTGTGGTTCAGGTGGTTTTGTTGTTTGTGCAGATTCTTCCTTGAATGGAGTGGGTTGTGTGTTGATGCAGAATGGTCGAGTCATTGCTTATGCCTCTCGGCAGTTGAAGCCGCATGAGACTCGTTACCCAGTTCATGATTTGGAGTTAGCAGCAGTGGTTTTTGCTTTGAAGATTTGGCGCCACCACCTGTATGGTGAGCAGTTTGTGGTTTACTCCGACCACAAGAGTCTTCAGTATCTGTTTTCTCAGTCATATTTGAACATGAGACAACGTAGATGGATGGATCTGCTAAAGGATTTGATTGTGAGATCAAATACCAGCCTGGGAAGATGAATGTAGTTGCTGATGCATTGAGCAGAAAGGCTCAAGTGGCGATGCTGGCTTCGATGCAGATTTCGAAGGTCCATGAGCATCTTAGCACTACTGGTTGGAGGTTTTACCCTGCTGAGGATTATGTTGTGGTGTCTTCTTTTCAAGTTGAGACACAACTTTTTTCTAGTATTAGAGCAGCTCAGAGGACTGATCCATCCATCCATGAGTTAAAGATGAAGGTGAGAGCTGGTCAGCTTGAGGAGTATTCTGTTTCTTCTGATGGTTGCTTGAGGTTTCGTGGCAGGCTTTTTGTGCCAAATGTGATTGATCTTAGAGAAGAGATCTTGCGTAAAGCGCATTGCAGTAGATATAGTGTCCATCCTGGTGCAAGAAAGATGTATCATGCCTTGAAGCAGCATTACTGGTGGGCAGGTTTGAAGAGTGATGTTGCAGATTTTGTAGCCCGATGTCTGAATTGTCAGCAAGTCAACGCAGAGAGGATGAGACCTGGTGGTTTGTTGCATAGCTTAGAGGTGCCCCAATGGAATTGGGAGCACATAGCTATGGATTTTGTCACAAATGTGAGACCTGGATTTGTGTTAAGGATTAATTGTTGAATTAATCGGGTTTTAGTGATTTCTGGTGATTCAGATTTAATTTTTGAATGTTTGGGTTGCATTTCGGGTCGAGAATCACATTTGGACCAATTCTGGAAATTTCGAGATTTTCGAATTTCGGGTGAAATCTGGTGGCAGATTTCATGACGTCAGCAGCGTGTGTTGTCGTCGTTTGGCTGACGTAAGCATTGCCGTTGAGAGATCTTTCGGTGAATCTGTTGGCAGATTTGATGACGTCAGCATTTCGTGGTTGCTTAGCGTGGATGACGTAAGCATTGCTGGGTTGAGTTTTGTGGGAGAAAGCTGTTGGTAGATTTCATGACGTCAGCAACGTGTGTTGTCTTTGTGTGGCTGACGTAAGAAGATCTGTCCGCGTTTTTGGTGCCGTGCGTAGTTGTTATGTGTTTTTCCCAATCTCAGCGTGCGACCAGATTTTATGACGTGTGCATTTTCTCCCGTTGCGTTGTATAGCAGATTTGCTTGCGTAAGTAGCTTTCTTCCGTTGTGGGCGCGCGACTAGCATAGCGATCAGATTTGGTGACGTAAGCAGTTCTTCCGGTAGTGCAATGCGACGTCGTTTTGGGGATTTTAGTGTGTTTTAGCGCCTGCGTTGGTTTTGAGAGATCTGTTGACTATTTGAAGCTTTGAAAGCTGTTTTGGTCGGTGGAATAAATTAGCAGAACTCTTGCGCTTATAATAGAAGCGTTGGCTTCGTTTCTTTTCACAAAATCCCATACTTAGAAAATAATTCTCTCGACTTCGTCCACTGTTTCTTCAACCCTTGTCACTATTTACCGTGAACTTCTCCGGTAGATCCCCGTTGATTCCGGCCACCGTTTTTCACGTTTGAGGTAGCGTTGGACTCCTCTTGGAAAGCTCTTTCACCTCGTACCCATTTTAGAGGCTGTCTTTGGCTGGAGAGAAAGCACGAAGTTGCTGTTTGTGTTCGTGCTTTTCGAAGTACAGGTAGCTTTCGATCTAGCTTAAGATCTTATTTTAGCTTCCTGTTAAGTTGATTGAGTAGGAGTGAAGGCTAGTTTGTGCCTCTGATTTCCAGCCGTGAGCTCTTGAGAAATTGGCCGTGAGTTTGGCTGTTTTCCCTGAAATCTGTGTATTGTGTTTTGGGCAGATTTGTGCAGGCAGGGAGTTGCTTTGTTCTTTGAGGAAATTAAGGTACGGGTTGAGCATTGTAAATTTCAGCAAGGTG
>KQ998956.1:24124-38293 GCA_001598015.1 Dorcoceras hygrometricum
AAGTATTGTTGTATTTTAAATTATATGTTTTAAACCGTCGGGCCTAAAAGCGAAAATTTTACCCACTTTTTGATAGCTTCCGCATGTGTTTATCTGTTGAGAGCACGAGGCCTGACAGATTTTGTCACGCATTTGCCCCGTTCCAGCAGAGGTTGTGATGCTGTGTGGGTTGTGGTAGACAGATTGTCAAAGTCTACGCACTTCATTCCCTACAACATGAGATATTCTTTGAAGAAGATGGCGAAGCTGTACATAGAATTTGTGGTGCGTTTGCATGGTGTGCCAGTTTTGATTGTTTCAGATCGTGATCCTCGATTTACTTGCAAACAGCTTTGGGAACTAGATTGGCTATGAGTACAGCGTATCATCCCAAAACAGATGGCCAATCGGAGAGAACTATCCAGATTTTAGAGGATATGTTGATATCTGTTGTGATGGACTTCAGTGGTAGCTGACAAGACTCGTTGTCTTTTGTTGAGTTTTCCTACAATAACAGCTATCAGGTCACGATTGGCATGGCACTATTTGAAGCTTTGTATGGCAGAAAGTGTAGATCGCCAGTGTGTTGGGAAGAAGTGGGGGAGAAGCAGCTGTCTTCCCCATAGTTTGTGCAGCAAATGAGAGATCAGGTGGATTTGATTCGCCAAAGAATGAAAGCTGCTCAAGATCGCCACGCCAGTTATGCGAATAAGAGGCATAGGCCTTTAGAGTTTGAGGTTGGTGATCTAGTTTTCCTAAGGTTTCTCCTTTCCGTAGCGTTATGAGATTTGGTCTCAAGGGTAAATTATCTCCTCGTTATGTTTGTCCTTATGAGATTTTAGAGAGGATTGATCCTTTGGCTTATCGGCTGTTGTTGCCACCAGATTTGTCTTCCTTACATGATGTGTTTCATGTTTCGATTCTAAGGAAGTATGAGCCAGATCCCTCGCATGTGTTGAGAGCTGACGAGATTGAGTTAGATCGGACTTTGAGCTATGTTGAGTGTCCCTTGCAGATCTTGGATAGAAAAGAGAAACAGCTGAGGAATAAAACCATTCCCTTGGTGATGGTTCAGTGGAGCAAGCACGGTAGAGAAGAAGCTACTTGGGAACTGGAAGAAAAGATGCATCGTGAGTGGCCACATCTGTTTGAGTAGATGTTGTTTTAGTTCCAGTAGTTGCTTGTATTTCTTTCCCCAGTTATCTTCAAATCTTGTTTTGGAGTTGATTGATTTCAAGGACGAATTCCTGCTTTAGTGGGGGAGAGATGTGAGACCCGAAAGCTGATAAGATTAATTGAGTTAATTAATCAGGTTTTGTTGAGATCAACTTTGAGTTGTTGTGCTTGGAGAAGCTATCGGGTTCTGTTTGTTCTTAGAACAACTTTGGTTAGTTGAGTTCTTTCGCGGAAGCTGTTCAGTAGTTAGCGCAGGTCATCGCTTGGTGCTAGAGTTCAGCAGTGGTGACGTCAGCAGTAGTGGTTGTATTCAGCAGCCGTAGCGAGATCAGTAGTCGCTGAGCAGTAGCGAGTGCGCTAGCGTGATTGAGTAGTGGGTGCTACTACGTCATCGTTTGGATTAGTTGGAACGAAAGCGTTTTGGATTAGCGAAGAAGAATCAGCTGTGATCTGTGTTAGAGTCAGCTGAGTGAGAGATCTGTTGTAGCGTTGCTAACAGATGTTGGTTAGTATTCAGCAGTGAGTAGCGGGTGACGTGTCCAGTTGCGACAGTAGTTCTCTGCGACATCGTTTGAGTTAGTAGAGATCTGTTTTGGCTTAGAGCGAGATCTGTTTGCGAGCGGGAATATCAGTTGCGATAGCTTAAGTTGTCGGTGGAGCTGTTGTCAGCAGTGAGATTTAATAGGAAGCTTGGCCTTATTCTCTATTATTGTTCCCGACACTTAGAATATTTCCCAATTGCCAAATCCTGTCGCGATACCCTAGATACTGTTCACCGAACTTTATCTTCTTCGATTGCTGGCGGTAGACAGCTCCGACGAAGGCTAGAGTGGTAGCGTTGGACACCTCTTGCTGAGACGCTTCGTTTGGATATTGTTTTCGAACGTTTGCTTGAAGCTGGTGAGGTGTGCGAAGACATCTCCCTTGTGTAGTCTGTTGGCATAAGCGTCGGATTTCGCTCCTAGCTTTTTGGGGTAAGTTCAGTTCCTGCCTTTAAGCTTGTTAGAGCTTTCTGTGGTGTTTGATGAGGTAGGATAGCGCTGGTTGAGTGTAGCTCTCGGCTGTTTCTTTTCTGTGCTTCGGTCTTTGAGCAATTGTTGTGTTGCCGTTGAGCAGGTGGTGGATCTGCGTCATTGTGGCAATCTGCTTTGTTGTAATTATAGCTCAGAAGATTTGAGGTACGGATGTGAGCTTGTTTACAGCTTAGGATTGAGCATGGATTATATGCTTGGCTGTGTGTGTGCTCTGTGCTGTTATTACTTGTGCCTGTGTTATAATATCAGCTGTTGCATCGCATACACGCATATTGCTGTCGAGCCCTGTTTTGCTAGCTATGCCTGTTCTGTTGGATTGCGAGTACCAGGATGCTATGTTCAAGGACGAGCGGGTAGTTCCCGTATACCTTGGAGGCTGAGCGGGTAACTCTCGTACCTCATTCTCCCTGCTGGGTCTGTTATCTGCTATGAGCGGAGTGGGTAGCTCCCACATCTCATGAGTGAGCAACAGCAGGTGGAGCTGTTTGTTAGCATATGGTGTACTGGAGATGAGTGGGTAGCTCCCATGTGCTCACTCCCACATCTCATGAGTGAGCAACAGCAGGTGGAGCTGTTTGTTAGCATATGGTGTACTGGAGATGAGTGGGTAGCTCCCATGTGCTCACTATACCCGTGGCCACGAACTGATTGTTTGTTCAGATCTTGCTGTTGAGCTGTTGTTGAGATCCTTTGGCTCCCTGTTTTCAGTTGTAGCCTTGATCCCTTGCATAGCATTTGCATATTTATCTGTGTTTTCCTTATGCTGTTTATTGCTGCTATCCGTAATGGGGTTTGACCCCGAGGTCCCTCTGGGGCTGGTGTTTGTTGCCTGTGTGTTGTTTCCAAGTTTCCCAGGTTTCTCTGCTGGTCGTGGCTTTGACCCAGCTGGAGGTGCCCCAGGAGGTGGATAGAGTGTCCCAGTTAGCGTATAGCATATATGTACTAGTACTGTTAGCCGGGGAATGCCCTGTGCTTGTGGGATTGTGTTATCCGTTGTAGTACTGGTAATTGTATTTGTATAAGTGTTGTACTGTTGTATCGTGTATTTGTAAACTGGGATATTTTAAGTATGATTGTATTTTAAATTATGTTTTAAACCTTCAGTCCAAAAGCGAAAATTTTAAGCCACTTTTTGTATGCTTCCGCTAGGTTTGCGTGGTTTAACTCTGAGTAGAGCACGAGGCCTGACAAGCTTGGTAACTATTGTTATAGGTGAACTCAACTAAGGGAAATTTAGAATCCCAGCTGTCTACAAAGTCGATAACACATGCACGAAGCAAATCCTCTAGTGTTTGAATAACTCTTTCTGATTGTCCATCTGTCTATGGATGGAACGCGGTACCAAAGGTTAACTTAGTTCGCATGGCTCTATGTAGGCTTCTCCAAAACATTGAGGTAAATCTGGGATCTCGATCTGATATTATAGAACTTGGAACCATGGAGTCTGACTATTTCCTTAACATACAATTCGGCATACCTATTCAGATCGTGCGTCGTCTTAACGGGTAAGAAGTGCGCTGACTTGGTTAATCTATCGATAATAACCCATATGGCATTAAATCCATGGAGTGTTCTGGGTAATTCTACAACGAAATCCATCGCTATATTATCCCACTTCCATACTGGTATAGGAGAGGCTTTAACATCCCAGCTGATCTCTGATGCTCTGCTTTAACTTGCTGGCATGTTAAACACTCGGAAACGAAATTGGAGATATCTCGTTTCATCCCTGGCCACCAAAACAGATGTTGCAAATCTTTATACATCTTCGTTCCTCCTGGGTGAAGTGAATACGGTGTGTTATGGGCTTCATTCATAATCTCTTTGCGCAAATCATCTGTGTGCGGTACCCATAACCTATTCTGGTATCTCACAATTCCCCCTTCTGTCGTATAAAGATTTCCTCCTCTGTCTTCATCCTGTTTCTTCCACTTCTGTAGTTGATCATCCTTTGCCTGACCATCTCTAATCCGATCTTTCAAAGTAGACTGGATCGTAAGACTGATAGCTTAGCAGCATTCTCTTCGTGACTATTCCCAGTTCAAATCTGTTGATCTCTCTCGCTAATGGAATCTGAACTGAGATCTGAGCTAAACCCATGTTTCTTCTGCTTAACGCATCTACTACTACGTTGGCTTTTCCTGGGTGGTAGCTAATCACACAATCATAATCTTTAACCAGTTCGAGCTATCTTCTTTGTCTCATATTAAGCTCTTTCTAGGTAAATAAATACTTGAGGCTCTTATGGTCTGTGAAGATTTCGCGTTTCTCTCCAAAAAGATAGTGTCTCCAAATCTTTAATACGAAAACCACTGCTGCTAATTCTAGGTCATGCGTAGGGTAATTCTTCTCATGAATCTTCAGCTGTCTAGAAGCATAAGCAATCACCTTCTTGTCTTGCATCAAAACAGCTCCTAATCATGTCTTTGACGCATCTGTGAAAATCACAAAATTTCCTTTTCCTGATGGTAATGTCAGAACAGGGGCTTCTATTAATGCTAGCTTTAATTTCTCAAAACTTGACTGGCATTCTTGGGTCCAATCGTACTTAACATTCTTCTTTGTCGATGATGTTAAAGGGACAACTATCTTAGAAAATTCCTCTATAAATCTTCGATAATAACCTGCTAATCATAAGAAACTACGAACCTCTGTTATGCTCTTAGGTACAGGCCATTCTCGAACAGCTCTACCTTAGAAGGATCTACTTCAATTCCATTCTTTGAAATAATATGACCAAGAAATACAACCTTTTCAATCCAAAATTCGCATTTGCTAAACTTAACAAACAGTTTCTTAGTTCTCAAGATCTGCAAAATTTCTCTAAGATGGTGTACGTGCTCAAATTTATTCTTAGAGTAAATGAGAATGTCGTCTATAAACACAATAACGAATCTGTCTAGAAAAGGTTGAAATACCCTATTCATCAAGTCTATAAATACAGATGGCGCACTAGTTAAGCCAAATGGCATTACTAAAAACTCATAATGACCATATCTTGTTCTAAAGGCGGTCTTGTACATGTCTGCGTCTTTAACTCGTAGCTGATGGTATCCAGATCTGAGGTCGATCTTCGAAAACACAGCAGCTCCTCGTAATTGATCGAATAAGTAATATATCCTAGGAAGAGGATACTTATTTCTAACTGTTAACTTATTCAATTCTCTATAATATATACACAGACACATGCTTCCGTCTTTCTTCTTCACGAAAACACCGGAGCTCCCCACGGTGAAGTACTGGGTCTGATGAAACCTTTATCCAATAAATCTTGGATCTGTTCTTTTAAGTCTTTCATCTCCTTAGGGGCAAGTCTATAAGGAGGCTTGGAAACTGGAGAAGCTTCTAGTACTAAATGGATAGTATATTCTAACTCACGATCTGGGGGCAGACCCGAGATATCTTCTGGAAAGACGTCTGGAAATTCGTTCACTACTTCAACGTCCTCCAAATTAATTTTCTTATCTTGTTCTATCGATGAAGTACTCACTAAAAATTCTTGACATCCGTTTCTTAAACACCGCTGGGCCTTCAAAGCTGATATTATCTTAGGGGTACAATCAAATCTGTCAGCTCTGAATAAAAATGAAATCCCACTGGGTATTTTAATCTTAACAGTTCTCTGCTTAAAATCTATAACGGTTCCATACTTTGTTAACCAATCTATTCCCAAGATTAAATCAAACTCAAGCATCGGCAATATTATCAAATCTGCATAGACAATATTCCCCTGTAGCTTAAGTTCTATGTTTCGAATAATATGATTGGTTACTGTACTTTCTCCCGAAGGAATCTGAACATTATATCCTACTTCAACTACTTCTGGTTTAACTGGTAAATTCTTAGCAAATATTTCTGATACAAAGGAATGGGTTGCACCAGAATCTAACAATGCTAACGTAGACATACTACAAAGAATGATCTTACCAGTCACAACCGTCGTATCTGTAGGAGCTTGTTCTACTGTCATCACATATGCTCTACTGGTGATGAGTTGCTTATTCTGGGAGCAATGCTTGGATATGTGGCCTGGCTTGCCACAAGCATAACACACTGATAGGATCAATATGGATCGAAAAAAAGCCTTAGGAGTTCAGAAGGGGGGGGGGGTTGAATGAACTCCTTAGTATTTTAAAATTTTCGACACCATAAAACATTTTTTACAAGCGCCTCGCTTAACTTAAATCTATGTTACCAGATTTAAGGTTTCTCAGTCCAAAAGCTGATTTCTCGACTAACAGTAAATGTGCGGAAATAAGTCAATTAACCAGTGAACAGTGTAAATGTAAATACGATGCGAATAATTAAAAGTGCAAGGTCAAGAGATTTGTTTCTGGAAGTTCGTATATCAAATCCTATGTCTCCCCTTCTTCCTTTTAAGGAAGGTTCCACTAGAAGAATTTGATGAATACAGACGCTGTAAACACCCGGTCACTGAGCCACGCTCCAAGTGAACTCCTAGCAACTCCAACTACAAGAAGAAGCAGCTGCTGAATACAAACAAATAATTGTTTTCTCAAACGGCTTCACGTAGCACGTTTGTTACAGACTCAATCTGAATGATCACAGTGAAATACAATTGTTTTTTAGTACTGTAAATCTTCTGGTTCTTTTATCAACAAGAACTGTTTACAAATGTAAACCAGAAGATATCTCGAAGGTAAAACTATGAAGGCTTGAACTTGAAAGTTCTTCGAGATTGAGATTCTAGAACTTGGGATATTTTTGATTGAATACTTGTTGAAATCCCAGAGCAAGGAAGAAAGCTTTTTCAAATTAAATCACTGAGAGCATAAAGCAGACTGTGAGAGTGACGACCAAGAGAGCTTTTTTATTTGAAACTTCAGCTATTTATACTCTTTGTTCTCAACGGTCAGAAATATTGTAACGCCCCAAAATCCATAGGACCATATGCTTGAATCTTATTTATTTCAAAGGTCAAAATGACAATTTAAATGTTAGCATAAGCTATTTTATGAAAGTTGATTTTACTGATTTCAGTAGTAAGGCACAACGCAGCAAGTCCCAGTAGATGTCACTCCAAGCGCAACACACGAGCAGATTTTAGAAATCTATTAAAAATGATTTTTAGGAGAACGAAATGATTTCTTTCTAAAAGGGTTTGGTAGATTTTCAAATTAAAATATGGAGAGGGAAATTTTACTCAAATTCATAACTTTAGGTAAGGTGTGTCATGCTTGATGAATACACCTCATTTGCCACTAATCCTTCCCATACAAATACCTATTTTCGAAGGGAAGATTCATTTCATTTACAGAAAGAAAATTCTTTTGTTTTCTTTCAAATATTTCCAAAATAAGCTCGTCGTGATTGCTTGAGGAGGAGGAACTCTGCAGGAACCTACTGCTATTGTACAAGCTTAGTTCGAAGGAAAGTAAAAGCCGATCCTTTGCTACACCATTTGAAGCATATATTGATTTTCTCATTTTATGTATCTGCTTGCCTGTATGTTCAAGTTATGTTTAAGTTTATGTTCAAATAAGTTTTACGAATGTTTAAAGAAAGAAAGATGGGGTTCAAGTTATGTCTTCTGCTTCCAAAGTTTTTCAGAATGTTTTAAGAAAGTTAAAGATGTTTAAAAGTACTGAGGAGTTCACATTTGAGTCACGTATGTTCAGATTTAGTCACGTATGTTTATGGGGAGAAGTGTGAAACATTCATACAGTCCAGTTCTCTGTCTGGTGGTAGTCTATGTATATCCTCTGGAAAAACCTCGGGAAATTCGATCACCACCTCCACATCTGAAAGTTGGGGCTTACTAATCGTTTCTAAGGACGACAAGCTTGCCAAAAATCCTACCCCTCCTTTCCTCAAACAGCATTGAGCCTTAAGATCTGATATAATATAGGGAATCCTCCAAACATGATTGGCTTCAAACTTAAATGGATCTCCTCTAGGTGGATTAACCACTAATTTTCGAAGCTTAAATTCTATAACTACTCCATACTTAGTCAACCAGTCTACTCCCAAAATCATATCGAACTCAGGAATTGGTAACACAATTAAATTAGCATTAAACAAATTCCCTTGAAGTCTAAATTCTAAACTTCGAAACAAGTCATGGGATACTAACTCTTCTCCCGAAGGTACTTTTACACAAAAGCCTATAGCTACTTGGTCAGGCTTAATGGGTAACTTCTTAGCAAACTTGGCTGCTATAAAGGAATGAGTAGCTCCTGAATTTATCAAAGCCATAGAAGGCAAACCAGCAATCATAATCTTACCCGTGACTACTGTCGAGTCTGGGTTGGCTTGATCAGTTGTCATCACGTAGGCTCTACTGGTCACCAGTTGCCTTGACTTTGGGCAATTCTTCATAATATGTCATGGCAACCCACATCTGTAGCAAACATTATGTCCAAGTCTGCATTGACCAGGGTGGATCTTCTAACACTTAGGACACACTGGTCTGCTGTTGCTAGCTGGACCTGCACTAATGGGTTGAATCGGTAGTGGTTTCTGTTCCTGAGGCCTCTGCTGATTCTTATTCTGCTTCTTGAAGGGCCTCTGATCTTTCTGCTGAAAGGCCTGCCTCTTCTGCTGCCTTTCTTCATCAACATCTTTTCAGTCCCTTTCAATTCGCAGGGCTCTATCCACTGCTTCTCTATAAGTCTTGGGCACAGATAGTCTAACGTTCATCTTGAACATAGGCTTCAATCCTTCCACAAAGTGACTTAACTTCTCTTTCGAGTCGTTACCTATCAAAGGCACAAAGTAACACCCTCTTTCAAATGCCCGCACATACTCCTGTACGGTCACACTCCCCTGTTTCAGGGTCAGAAACTCCCTCTTCAATACAGACCTCTTGTCTGCCGTGAAGTGTTGCTCAAAGAATACTTGCTTGAAATCTGCCCAAGTAAGATTCAACAAATCCACAGACAGCTTAGCTCCTTCCCACCAAATCATGGCGTCATCTCTTAACATGTAGATAGCACACATAAGCCTATCTAAATCTGGCATCTGGAGGTACTCAAAGATAACCTCCATCGATTTGATCCAGCTTTCTGCAACTAATGGATCCGTTGTACCACCAAACTCCTTTGGCTTCTGTCTTCTAAACTTTTCTTGGGGATCATCATGGCTTGGTCCTCTACTGCTAGAAGATTGGCCATTACCTCTGCCTGTTTGCTCTACCAGCAGTCTTAGGAGTTGAGCGATACTAGCATTACTATCAGGACTGGTTTCTTCTAAGGGATTACCTCCAAAGATAACCTCCATCGATTTGATCCAGCTTTCTGCAACTAATGGATCCGTTGTACCACCAAACTCCTTTGGCTTCTGTCTTCTAAACTTTTCTTGGGGATCATCATGGCTTGGTCCTCTACTGCTAGAAGATTGGCCATTACCTCTGCCTGTTTGCTCTACCAGCAGTCTTAGGAGTTGAGCGATACTAGCATTACTATCAGGACTGGTTTCTTCTAAGGGATTACCTCTTCTACCTCTTCCTCTTCCTGACATCTTATAATCTATAGCCCGTAATCCACCACATATAATTATCAGAACATGCTAAAAATTTAAAGACAATGCTCTGAAAAATAAACCCACAGCTTTGGAGAAACGGTCGATGAAATCTGATCCAACTGACAGTGCATGTGTTTATCTCAGGAACATTGCTCTGATACCATCTTGTGAGCACCCGAACCCACGGGGTCATGGATTTGGGGTAATTTAAAAGTTGGAAACAAAAAGAAGGGCTAAACAGCAATTTGTTATAAGCTGTATTTCTTATAAATTAGAAAAATTTCAAAACACAAACACAAATCTGACATACAAACTTTCGGCGCCAAGTACTAAAATTTTGCGCAAAACAGATTTCAATTATATATGTACTGCAAATGCGATATTACAACATCTGAAATTCTATATGAATTTACTACTGTTGCAATTGATCTAATACAGATGTCTATGATAAAAGACAACAACAGCTAAGACACTGAAAACGTTGTCCATAGATAAACACTTCACCACCCAGCTGTCTCAGCTTCCACCTTCCGCTTGTCCCTTAACTGTCTCACATGCACCATTTTAAAAGCTAATGAGCCTAGGGGCTCAGCAAGTAAAATCTGAATAATAGCAAAGTCATTTACCACAGGCAGACATCTGAATATTTACATAACTGAGTTTAAAGGAACATCATTTGAACATAAACACTCTTTCGTAAACTTATTTAAACTTTCTTTCTTGAACTTTCTTTCGTAACTTTGATGCGGGGACAATAACCCAGATCCCTTCATTTAATTTCTTAATTTTTATGATTTATGGCTTAGAAGCTCTCCATAGGTCCGTTGTGCATTTGATCAAATGACTTCTGATATCAGTTCTAGAATATAGCTCATTGTGAAAGGGCAATCGACACTCTCGACGACTGCTCACCCCTCCTTTATGAAAGGGCAACTGACATCTGGACAGCTGCTCACCCTTCCTTTATGACCGTCTATTATCTATGCCATAAATCCTTAAAATTAAACTTTCGTTCCTTTAAACTCCTTTCTTTCAAAATCTTCTTTGAAATCAGCTTCGAAAATCACCAGGGTTCACTTCTTTTAAAACTCGCTTCCCAATTTTAAAACTTACTGAGTATCATATTTGACTACTAGAAAGTGATCGCTGAAATGTGAACAGATTTCTCTAAAAGGAAACTGTATTGGAAAGAAAAACAGATCTCGCTTGTGAAAAATACATAACCAACGTTAAAACAGATGTCGTTGGTCAACTCAGATGTCACCGCAGGAATAGTGTTTGAAAAAGAAACAGATGTATGATTATAGAATAGTAAAACTGGCGTGAAACAGATGTCCAATAGAATAGTGTTTGGGAGTAAAACAGCTGCGATTTAGTCAACTCAGATGTCAACGCAACTAAGTTGGTCAACTCAGATGTCAATGAATAAACGTAAGCAACTCAGCAGTGAAGTATTTAATACTATGAAATCTGACCAAAATCTGAAGTGTAGCGAAAGCACTTGCTAAAATGAAAACTGCTGATTTAAACACAAAATTTAGTCACTAACATAGAAACCAAAATCTGACTAAGAATTTGGTGCTGCAACATCGCGAACGACATCTACGATACCGGTTTTGCCTATCAAACCAGATTTAACTTCTGATTCAACTAGCATCACCGATTACATAGAGTCAAGTTCAAATGTTACCACTCACCAGAAAGAAGAACATTCATAAACATACGTGACTCAAATCTGAACTCCTCAGTACTTTTAAACATCTTTAACTTTCTTAAAACATTCTGAAAAACTTTGGAAGCATAAGACATAACTTTGAACCCAATATTTCTTTTCTTAAAACATTCGTAAAACTTCTTTGAACATAAACTTAAACATACTGTGAGGAATAGAAATTCTATTAAGTATAATTTAATGGCTAATCAGCTTTTGGATTAAAATTGTCTCGGAATTATGATTTCTGGGTGTTCAGATTTGGATTAGCGTAGAAGACAACAGTGAGTTGCGCGAGCATTCAGCTGTTGGTATTCACCAGTGGCGTAATCAGATGTCAACGCTAGTCAACTCAGCAGTGAGTGTGTAACAGGAACCAGCTGTTGGTTTTGCTAGCGTGTTTCTTAGCGGGTATCGAAACTACATCGTTTGGATAAGTTGGAACGACATCGTTTTGGGTGTAACGCTTTGTGTCAGCTGTTGTTTGTGTTGGTCATCAGCTGGAGAGGAATCTTATGCGTTGATAAGACCAGGTGTTGGTTTGATCAGCTGTTGACAGCGATGGTGACGTGTCCCTCTTCGACGTCGTTTGAGTTAGTTAGTTTCTCAGCTGTTGGTCGTTGCACGAGAGATTTGTCCTCAGCTGTTGGAGCGCTGCAGGCGTCGTTTTGATTAATTGGTACGGCGTCGTTTGATGTTGTGTAATTGAAGTTCAACGTCTGTTGGTGTCGGCTTTTCCTGTTGAGAAGAAACGATTGAATTCAGTTGTAAGACTTCTACTGTAGCATTACCCGACGCCTGATTTAGGGGAACATCAGCTGTTGTATGGAGATTTATATGGATATGTGTTGAGCGACACTTAGATTATTCCTACCTGATATTTCTTATCTCAATCTTCGAAACCCTCGATAGCTACTGTTCACCCGAACTTTTCTCCGGTAGATTTCCGGTGATTTCAGCCGTAGTTTTGAACAAGATTGGTGGCGCTGGATTCTCCATGAGTTGCTCTTTTGATTGATACCAACTAGGAGGTTTGTATCGACCTGGTAGAGGATCACGGAGTGGCTGCCGAGTTCATGTAGCATCGTGATTTTTGAAGCTTAGGTTCTCCTGTGTCGTTACAGCTTTTGAATTTGTGGCCCAGGAGCTTCCTGTAGTGGTTGCCGAAGCCAGGAGGAACCTATTTTTCTTAGGCCGTAAGTTTTCCATGGCTGGTGAGATCTGTTGAGATTGAACTGAGACTTGAAGGTACGAATTGGAGAAACTCTAACAGCTTTGAGCGTGGACATGGCTGTATTTCATGTTATGAAATCTGTTGGATTGATTCTGTGATTTTACGTGTAACATTTTGATGAATTGTTTGAGTATAATATGTTTTCACGTATGGTCGTGTATGCATTGAGAATTTATTAGTGAATGGCATTCATACATACATCTTGAGCCTGATTGATAGATTGATTGATGACCTGAGATAGAGCCACGTTGTGACCGGCAGACAGATGTGTCGTGCCTAAAAGGTCCAACGCTATCATCGAAGTGGTGACCGACCAATTGGTTGTGTCTGAATGCCACCGAGCTGTGATGGCTGACGGGCCTAAAGATCACGGACCGATGATTTCCCCGGTTGATACACTGTGCGGGTATAGAGGCTCGATTGAGATAACTGCCAGCTGATTAGCAGGCCTTGTTTACCGATTCTTTTGACAGCTCTCATGCATTTCATGGCATTGATTTATAGCATGTTGCATGATTTTCTGTTTGATGGCTCTTCGTGCTGAGGCTTGACCTCGTATTTTCTTTTCCTTCCTTTGTTGTTTTGGTCTGTGTCGCCCAGTTGCAGGATCTTCATTGTTGGTCCATTGAAATAGGATAAAAAGGATCAGCAGCCGCGCTTTTAAAAGGCTTTAGAAATTTTGCGCGCTGCTAATACACTGGAGCTGCAATAGCTCGATGTTCTTGAACAACTAAAGAAAACAGAGCACCGGAGACAAATCTGGTATGATTTAAAAATCATGCGGAAAATACCAGAACTGAATCCTATATTTTAAAACAACTCAAACAGATTTATGTACAACATAAATCTGTTCGAGACTTTGCAAGTGCTAGTGTGCTAACTGTGTATGCAATGCAAGAATGCTAAGTGCTGATTTCTGTTTATGCGTATGCTAAATAAGAGGAAGTGCTGAATACTGTAAACGTGTATGCGTGCTAAGTAAATGAACAAAGAACACGATACTCAGCAGGTTTGTTTCTGGAAGTTCGGACCTCAATGTCCTACATCTCCCCTTCTTCCACCTCGGAAGGCTCCACTAGAAGATTTGATCTTACAACTTCGTGTACACACCCAATCCCACAACCAGCAGCTGTGAGAAATCCTAGACTCCACAAATGCACAACAGCCGCAACTATGTGACTGACTACATACACATGAGTTTAACGTCATCGTGCTTGGACGGGAACTATGAAATGATTTCGAGATTCATTCACAAATAGATGTGAATGAATCTCGGTGTGTGAGATTTAATACAATGAAACTCTCAAACTCTCTGTTTTTCTCACACACTAGGGAAATGCTCTAACAAGCTAATCTAGACTCAGCAATCGACTCTCGTGAAAGCTCCTCTCTAATGGCGGTCGATTGCTTCGTCTTTCTTTTCATTTTCCCTCTGTTGGTGCACTGTGTAATCAATGTATTTCTGCCACAGTAATGTAGTTGCACCAACGTCGTCACTTTCTTCAATGGCGCTCTTGAAGTATATAAGCCTCTGTTCAGATTTCTTCCCGTTG
>KQ998956.1:56475-85903 GCA_001598015.1 Dorcoceras hygrometricum
CGGAGTTACGATGAAGTCTCGGTGATGGGGATGAACGGAATGTTCACCCGTTGGACCCGGGCCCGTTGGGCCGGATCCAAACCCATCTTTAATTCTATTTAATTAGAATAAACCCTAGACTTCACAACACACTTAAGCAAGATCATATTATTCAGTTTCGGAAACTGAGTCGATCCGTCCGATCTGATCGGCGATCGAAAGTCTCGGTGATGGGGATGAACGGAATGTTCACCCGTTGGACCCGGGCCCGTTGGGCCGGATCCAAACCCATCTTTAATTCTATTTAATTAGAATAAACCCTAGACTTCACAACACACTTAAGCAAACCCTAACCCTAAGCTTCTTGGCCGCCGCCCCTCTCCTCTCTACAAGCCGCCGCCGCCGCCGCTTCGCCGGAATTTGTTCCGGTCAATTTTGACGAGGAGAATCCGTCCGCGCAGATCTCGTCACGCCTTCTAGTGCAGGCTGACGATGGAATCCCGTCTCCGATCGTGGACCTGATTGGCATAACTACCGGAGTCTACCGTGAAGAGCCGACGTTCTTGCAATTCCGGTTGGAGCCAGGCACAAGTTGCCAGCAAGGTAGCAAATTCTAAACGCCCTATGAATGTCATATTGTATTGTATTACTCGTATTGATCGTCTCCCGGCTGTTAATTTTCTGTTCTTCCGCTGCCTAGCCGGGGGGCGTGATTCGGATCCCAACAAGCTATTCCAATAAAAGACGCAGACCGTTGGAATTTGAGGTTGGCGATCGTGTGTTTCTCAAGATTTCTCCTTTCAAGAGTGTTATGAGATTCAAGTTTAAGGGTAAATTAGCTCCTACATTCGTTGGTCCCTTTGAGATTGTTGAGCGGATTGGACAGTTGGCTTATAGATTGAAGCTACCTGTTGAGTTAGCAGCGATGCATGATGTGTTTCATGTGTCAATGTTGAGAAAATATGAGCCAGATCCATCCCATGTGCTGAAGACTGATGAGGTAGAGCTGGACCAGACCCTGAGCTATGTCGAATATCCAGTGCAGATTCTGGACAGAAAGGAGAAGCAACTGAGGAATAAGGTTATACCGTTGGTGATGGTCCAATGGAGCAAGCATGGGCGTGAAGAAGTTACCTGGGAAGTTGAGGAAAAGATGAGACAAGAGTGGCCTCATCTGTTTGAGTTATGACAGCAGCGTTTTCAGGTAGCTTCTAGCTTGATTGATTTATGGTTTAAGTGATTTTACTGTTGAATTGAGATTCTGTTTAGTATTGAGTTGTGCTGGGTAGTATGGCATGTGTATATTAGGAATGGTGTCTAGTATAGTGTGTCATGAATAAGCTACCTTATTGTTGTGATTTTGGTTTGATGACTTAACTGATTTCGAGGACGAAATCTATTTCTAGTGGGGGGAGAGTGTGAGGACTAGAAATTCTGTTAAGTATAATTTAATGGCTAATCAGCTTTTGGATTAAAATTGTCCCGGAATTGTGATTTCTGGGTGTTCAGATTTGGATTAGCGTAGAAGACAGCAGCGAGTTGCGCGAGCATTTAGCTGTTGGTATTCAGCAGTGGCGTAATCAGATGTCAACGCTAGTCAACTCAGCAGTGAGTGTGTAACAGGAACCAGCTGTTGGTTTCGCTAGCGTGTTTCTTAGCGGATATCGAAACTACGTCGTTTGGATAAGTTGGAACGACATCGTTTTGGGTGTAAAGCTTTGTTTCAGCTGTTGGTTGTGTTGGTCATCAGCTGGAGAGGAATCTTATGCGTTGATAAGACCAGGCGTTGGTTTGATCAGCTGTTGACAGCGATGGTGACGTGTCCCTCTTCGACATCGTTTGAGTTAGTTAGTTGCTCAGCTGTTGGTTGTTGCGCGAGAGATTTGTCCTTAGCTGTTGGAGCGCTGCGACGTCGTTTCGATTAATTGGTACGGCGTCGTTTGATGTTGTGTAATTGAAGTGCAACGTCTGTTTGTGTCAGCTTTTCCTGTTGAGAAGAAACGATTGAATTCAGTTGTAAGACATCTACTGTAGCATTACCCGACGCTTGATTTAGGGGAACAACAGCTGTTGTATGGAGATTTATATGGATAAGTGTTGAGCGACACTTAGATTATTCCCTACCTGATATTTCTTATCTCAATCTTCGAAACCCTCGATAGCTACTGTTCACCCGAACTTTTCTCCGGTAGATTTCCGGTGATTTCAGCCGTAGTTTTGAACGAGATTGGTGGCGCTGGATTCTCCTTGAGTTGCTCTTTCGATTGATACCAACTAGGAGGTTTGTATCGACCTGGGAGAGGATCGCGGAGTGGCTGCCGAGTTCATGTAGCATCGTGATTTTTGAAGCTTAGGTTCTCCTGTGTCGTTGCAGCTTTTGAATTTGTGGCCCACGAGCTTCCTGTAGTGGTTGCCGAAGCCAGGAGGAACCTATTTTGCTAAGGCCGTGAGTTTGCCATGGCCGGTGAGATCTGTTGAGATTGAACTGAGACTTGAAGGTACGAATTGGAGCAACTCTAAAAGCTTTGAGCGTGGACATGGCTGTATTTCATGTTAAAAAATCTGTTGGATTGATTCTGTGATTTTACGTGTAACAGTTTGATGAATTGTTTGAGTATAATCTGTTTTCACGTATGGTTGTGTATGCATTGAGAATTGATTAGTGAATGGCATTCATGCATACATCTTGATCCTGATTGACAGATTGATTGATGACCTGAGATAGAGCCACGTTGTGACCGACAGACAGATGTGTCGTGCCTGAAAGGTCCAACACTATAATAGAAGTGGTGACCGACCGATTTGTTGTGTCTGAATTCCACCGAGCTGTGATGGCTGACGGGCCTGAAGATCATGGACCGATGATTTCCTCGGTTGATACACTGTGCGGGTATAGAGGCTCGATTGAGATATACTGCCAGCTGATTAGCAGGCCTTGTTTACCGATTCTTTTGACAGATCTCATGCATTTCATGGCATTGATTTATAGCATGTTGCATGATTTGCTGCTTGATGGCACTTCGTACTGAGGCTTGACCTCGTATTTTCTTTTCCTGCCTTTGTTGTTTGGGTCTATGTCGCCCAGTTGCAGGATCTTCAGGTAACCAAGATGGATAGACTGGAACTTCAGCTGGTCGATCCCCATTTCCGGGAGTCCCAGTTATAGTTGTATTATGTATTGAACCAGGGGATGCCCTGTGTTTTTATGTATTGGGGATCTGTATCTGATTTGATACTTATTGTTGCCTGTTGTTGTATGAGTTTAGATTTAAACTTGTATTTTGAGTATGGATATTTTAAATGAGGATTTGAGTTCAGGCCCAAATTATTTCGAAAATTTTTAGCCCTGTTTATGTCGCCCAGTTGCAGGATCTCAGGTAACCAGATGGATAGACTGGAACTTCAGCTGGTCGATCCCCATTTCCGGGAGTCCCAGTTATAGTTGTATTATGTATTGAACCAGGGGATGCCCTGTGTTTTTATGTATTGGGGATCTGTATCTGATTTGATACTTATTGTTGCCTGTTGTTGTATGAGTTTAGATTTAAACTTGTATTTTGAGTATGGATATTTTAAATGAGGATTTGAGTTCAGGCCCAAATTATTTCGAAAATTTTTAGCCCTGTTTTTTGCTTCTGCGTTTATGTGCTTAATTATTGTTAATTAGCACGGGGCCTGACACATACAGGCAAGCAGATACATAAAATGATAAAATAAATATATGCTTCAAATGGTGTAGCAAAGGATCAGCTTTTACTTGCCTTCGAACTAAGCTTGTACAACAGCACTAGGTTCCTGCAGAGTTCCTCCTCCTCAAGCAATCATGACGAGCTTCTTTTGGAAATATTTGAGAGAACACAAAAGAATTTTCTTTCTGTAAATGAAATGAATCTTCCCTTCGAAAACAGGTATTTGTATGGGAGGGATTAGTGGCAAATGAGGTGTATTCATCAAGCATGACACACCTTACCTAAAGTTATGAATTTGAGTAAAATTTCCCTCTCCATATTTAATTTTCAAATCTACCAAACCCTTTTAGAAAGAAATCATTTCGTTCTCCTAAAAATCATTTTTAATAGATTTCTAAAATCTGCTCGTGTGTTGCGCTTGGAGTGACATCTGCTGGAACTTGCTGCGTTGTGCCTTACTACTGAAATCAGTAAAAATCAACTTTCATAAAATAGCTTATGCTAACATTTAAATTGTCATTTTGACCTCTGAAATAAATAAGATTCAAACATGTGGTCCTATGGATTTTGGGGCGTTACAAATATTCTCCTCTGCATATCTTCATCGTATCGTACAACCGCATACACTGCTCCACTGAAGGTAAATTGCGCTTCGTCAGGGCTGAATTGTCGTATAACCATATTTGGGTAAACATCGTATAACGTCCTTTGTGTACTGTGTACTATTACCCAAAATAGCTCTGACCTTGTCTCCTTAATTCCAGGCATTTGTACGATTCAATCGTGATCATTGTTTCTTTCCAATTTAAACGTATGATAGAATTTGAAGTTGTTCGTTCCTTACGCCTGAAAACTCTTTTCGTTAAAACAGTTCTTTCTCCCTTGAAGTAATTGGTTATCTCATTGCTGATTGAGTAAATGTAACTGTTACATCTGAAAGCACAGAAACATCTGAATACTTGTAACATCTGAATGCTTCAACATCTGAAATACTGTCCTGACATCTGAAAGCTCCGTTACACATATATCCCAAAATATGAATCGTTCCCTATTAATCACATCTGAGTCAAAGTAGCTTTACTCAACATCCGAATACGTTCACTACTGAAGTAAAGACTTAATAACTGAATAAATACCAGAATCTGATTCCGTAGCCTCAACATCTAAACTACTGTCACAACTGAAAATAATCGAAACTGAAACAATATACCACAATCTGTTACTCAAGTCTGAATAAACTTTGCTCTAACAACAGATCTCTCATTGTAGCTTCTGAATCAAATCTGAATAATTGTTCCCGATATCTGAACTGATTCAAATAACCAAATCACGGAGACTAAATCTCTGAATACTTGACTCTGCTCAGTTCTGAATACTTCCCAAAAGGTCAACTCAGATGTCAACGCTTGACTTAGAACTCTCGAAACTGAAACTGCAAATTAATAGCGTGTGTAGGATCGAGCGCTTGCCGCTTTATCAAAAGCTATAGCTGATGGTAACGGTGCAACTCCAATCTTTTAAACCGTATAGCAACTCAAGCGCCACGGTTCGATCGCTCTACCTAGCAGGGGCAATTATTGCACTCCAACAATCCCTCTCCCAATAATTGCACTCCTTGCAACCAATGGGAATCGAACCCATGACCTTGGCTCTGATACCAATTGTAGGATCGAGCGCTTGCCGCTTTACCAAAAGCTTTGTTATGATCAAGCTCTTACCACTAGGCCAAAAGTTATAGCTGTTAGCCAAGGTGCAACTTTATTTCCTTATAATGTGGTAGCGCATAGTGCACCTATTATGTGCGTTAGGGTTGGGCTCTTAGGCCCATGAGTCAAGGGATGTGCGTGTCTAACTGCTGGTGCTGTCTCAATTCCCTTAGAGATCAGTCTTACCCTTCCCCTACCGCCGGCCCTATCCCCAGCAGAGATAGTATTACCCGTTAAGATCTGGCATCACACTTTACAGCCGACATGGCCAACCAGATCAAGCGGCGCAACGTCAGCAGCTTGACGTGACCTTGCTCTGATACCAATTGTAGGATCGAGCGCTTGCCGCTTTACCAAAAGCTATAGCTGATGGTAACGGTGCAACTCCAATCTTTTAAACCGTATAGCAACTCAAGCGCCATGGTTCGATCGCTCTACCTAGAAGGGGCAATTATTGCACTCCAACAGCGTGATGTCACGAGATCTGAAAAAGCTCAATACGTTTGTATGACGTCACGAAGTCTGAAATCCTCAAAACACTTGGATGACGTCACGAATTCTGAAATCTTCTGCGAAAGCTTAACGTCAGTTCTTAGTCTTATTTTGTTATCACCAAAACTAATAAATTTTATCTAAACAATTTCCCCCTTTTTGGTGATGACAAAACTTAGCAGCTTTATGACTTATAGATGCAAAAAAAATAAATTGCTCAAGTATGCTAAAATTTTATAAACGAAATTTATCAAGTACAAAAGATTTGTACAACACTGAAAAGCCTAGAACTGTCTCTTCCCATAGATCCAATATTCAGCATCTCTTTTTAAAGGTCCACCACCACTGCCATCACTGGAATGTCTTTCTCTAGATCCACCAGAACCTCTTCTTCTTTTACTATCACCACCACCACCAGATTCTCTGCTACCACTACCACCACTTGGTTTGCTCTGATCATCCGGAGGCGGCTGAGGACGGTTGCTAACACTTTTCCCGTTTTTGGCATCACCACCCCGATTGATATAATCAACAAGGAAACCAAGCTGGGTGGAAAGGTTAAGATGATTTTCCTGTGCTTGCGCACGGAAATCTAGCAATTCACTTCGAATGGTATCAAGCCTCTCATCCATATCCTGAAATAATTCAGCCTTCTGAGGTTTGACCTCCTTTCGAATGTCCGCTAAATCTGTAGACAAATTGGCATTCTGAGCACGAACAGCTTTCAATCCAATCGAGAGTACATCTGATTTATTATGAGCCTCTTGTCGAACACTTTGGATCAAACTTCGGGAAGCCAAATTTTGCTGAGATAGAGCGTCAAGAAGGGCTCTCTCGAGATGATTGATCTTAGACATAACTTCTCTCTAAGAGTCACCCATCCTCCTAGAATCCTTCGTTTGATTAGCAATAATCTGATAAATGGAGGCCCTGAGGTCGTCAAAAGATTCCGAGATACTTGTGAGACTAGCAGTAGGCAAAGAAATCTGATCGGCAGAAGTTTCTTCATCCGTAGGACTGCTCACAAAAAAATCCAACTTTTCACTGCTGGAAGAAGAACTTGAGCTAGAATCTGAATGCTGAATATCATCCATATTTACATCTGGGTCAAAAACTATAGCTGTAGAAAAAGAAACTGGTGCTATCCGTACAACTGTATCAAAAATACTAGCAGCTCCCAAAATTGGTCTAACCGAAACAAAAGCTGAACGGAAAATGCTGAAATTAACTGTTTGCAGTCCACCAAACAAACTGTATCTGAGAAAAGCTGTACATAGTTGGGACCAACCCCAAGTCGTGACGGTCGGACGACGATAACCAAAATCTTGAGCTGGCTCAACAACAGTAAGAGTGCGGAAATAATTGAGTGAACCTACTGGCAGAAGTTTACCAGACACAAAAAATTCTGCCGCTTCTATACACACATCGGCCCATCTCTTCTGCAGCAGCTTAAAGAAATCACTTACATGAGGAAGAGTATCTACATAAGAAATTTGAGGCAAAATTTCATTACGAACGATGCACCGAGGTAAAGGCTTCCAGTAATTGGCACATGGTTCAATAACCCAAGTTCCATCAACACGGATCATGGTTCGAATCCAACATGAAGATCGAATATTGGTGTTTTATCTGGCGATCACAACACCACGATTACGCTTTTTTCCTTCAAAAATTCTAGAACAACATGTCATTTCCCATCTAAGACCATGTGCTTGCATCTCCGTTTTCAACTCTTCCAAGACAAAAAGCTGAAGGTTGGATAACATAGCCAATACCTTAAGATCGATGGCGGAAAAATAGTCACCAGGAACAAAATTTGTCTTCCTAGCCTCTAAAAATTTCCGGAGTAACAGTTCTCTATACTTGGTTAGTATGTACATCCTCCTTTGAAGGGATACTCTGGTAGAATCTGTTTGCGCCCAAGTCAAGACCCTTTCCTCCTTTGCATACAGTCTCTTCCAATTTCAAAACAGCTAATCTCTTAAGACTGAAGGAATTAAGGAATGCATCTACTTCATCTATGACTTTTTCCCGCAACTGTACAAGCAACTCAATATCTGTTGGGAATACTGGCCTTGTACCAATCTCCTTCATCGACTCCCCTGATTGTGATACTCTTTCCAAACTGAATTTTAGTTACTTCGCCAGTACTTGAAGGCAATGAGGAACCGTCGGGAATCGTCGACAAGTGTTCCTCAAGAGTCATGGACTCATCATCAGAGAGCGTCCTGTCAGCAGTCTGTACCATATCGGTTATATCTGTTCCCTGATTCTGCTCTGTTTCCTCTATAGGTTCCTTCACAAAATAAGTAGCCGGATCAGATTTTGGGTGCAAAAACCCAGACGTCTCATCATTATCCCCTGATTTCAAAGGCTCGGTGTTCTGATCAGTTTCCACATCCTCTGTATCACTTCCTGTTTCAATTAGTCATTCAGCTTCATTAGTAAACACATGAAAAAAAAGAGTAGTAAGATCCTCAGCTGAACCAACTATCCTGCTCTCTCTCTCATCAGACCTCTGTACCATCTGTTCTCAAACAACTGTTCCACCAACATCTGGTTCTCCCACGTCCGTCTCAAATTGTGCGGTATCTGCAAGAATCTGCTGGATAATTAAATCCACATCATCACCAGACGTTACTCTTTCTTTCTCTGCTATGGTATCCACAGCTGGTTCTTTGACTACAACGTCAGCAGTTGGCTCGTCACTTTGTTTCTCCACATCCCCCACATCTGCATCCTTATCAACAAGTTCATCCTCAGAACCTTGGGGCAATTTCAACTTCCTCTTAGGTGATTTGCGCTTGAGCTTAGGAGGTTGCTCAATTGTGATAGGTTCAACAACTTGGAGTGGTACAGCCTTTTGTGCCACTGATACTAGTGCTGAATCTTTAGCGACAACAGCAGCTTTTCCAACTCGAGCCCTTGTCTTTTTCACAACCGGCTCATCAACAGCAGTCGCAGGCCTCTTATTTGACGCGGCCTTCTTCATCGATGTTTTCTTCACCCTGGACTCATCATCAACATCCTCCACAACAATGTTTTTGTTGATAGCAATGTATCTGCTAACAGTTTTTTCCGTCAAAACTTTTAGAGGAGGGAACTCCTTGGAATCTCCCAATTCCAAGTTCGGTACATTTTTCAGCAAGATACAAATATGTACCGCATAGCCTCGTGCTTTCCTTGACCCAGGCGTCACCATATCTTTGAAGATATTAAACAGCAGTCTGCCCCAGTTCACTTTAACTCCCCGAAAGATAGCAGACATCATCAAAAATCGTTCATGTGTGACTGCGTCAAAGGACCCAGCCTTTACAGTAACAGATTTTGCCAAAATATCACTTAATAGACAAAACTCAAACACCAACTCTCTCTTTTTGCAAGATGTACTGATCACTTTACCATCATGGGAGAACGCACGCCTTGCCTCGAGAACAAAATCCTGAGGTACTTCATGCAAATCGGTCAGTCCTTCCAAAGGTAACGCGAAAGTGCTAGCAAACAACTCCTCTGAATTAGCGATTGGTTTCCCTAGTACCGTACTGACAACCATCCCATCCCTGACGGACGCATTGTGGAAGAACTCCACCAGAGCAGTTTCGAAAATGGCTGATGAACAACCCAGTAACCCCTTGAAACCAGATTCCACCAAGGCTTTGAACATCGCCACCATGCCCGCATTGTCCATGGCGAGGACAGAGTCAAAGAGAACTTGGTTGGTGTCGCTGATGAGAGAAGATGAAGATTGGTCGACAAAAATTAGACGCTTGATAAAAAATATCTGCAGGGAGAACACACAATGAGCAAGAACACAAGTATGCCGGAGAGTAAAATTTGCGCAAAGTAAGAGTTAGGGTAAGAATTGACACCGTAATATAAACAAAGAATGCGAAAAGGTAATAGAGAGAGAAAATGTGGATGTGACGTTTCGCATGATGACAACACATGTCAATCATCTGTTGGCGCGATTATAGTTTGGAAAGGTGTTGACAATATTGTGAAAAGATTTTAAGAGATTTTAAAATGATTTTGAATTTTAACCACGAGGGTGAAAAGGTAAATTCGATAACTGGCGCCAAATACTTAACACGTCACGACCTTACTATTTTATGTGTCAGCAGGGATATTACGAGATCTGATCATGGATAAGCATCAACTGTGTATACGTGACATCTGAGTGTATCCAGATCTCACATATTCAGTTGGCTCAGCACTTATTAATTCAGATCTCTCGTTCCCCCTAAAGCGGAGACTTACCAAGTCTGAAATTTTACCAGATCTGAAATTCCAAGTCATTCCCCCTGAACAGTAGATTCAGATCTAATGGACACATAAGCTGTTCAACCTGCAAATTGTTAGCGCAGAGACAATCAAGGCAGTTCTAAGAGACCCAATAGATTTCTAAAATAAGAAAACTTAGCGTCCGGTAGAGGCTTTGTGAAGATGTCAGCCACTTGCTGGTCAGTCGACACATACTCCAACCTGACGTCCTTCTTGATTACATGGTCTCTTATAAAATTTTGCCTGATGTCGATATGCTTCTTTCTTGAATGCAGTACAGGATTTTGAGTGATAGCAATAGCACTGGAGTTGTCACAGAGAATTGGCGTTTCAGAAGCATCAATGCCATACTCCTTAAGCTTGTGTTGAATCCATAAGATCTGAGCACAGCAGCTTCCAGCCGCTAAGTACTCTGCTTCACCTGTGGACGTTGCAATAGAAGTCTGCTTCTTACTAAACCAGGAGATCAAGCGATCTCCCAAGAATTGACAAGTACCATTGGTGCTTCGACGATCAACTCTACATCCTATGTAGTCTGCATCACTGTAACCGATTAGTTGAAAGCTTGAGTCTTTGGGATACCAAAGACCCACATTGAAAGTTCCATTAAGATATTTTCAGATCCGCTTTACAGCAATATAATATGATTGCTTTGGCTCCGCTTGAAATCTAGCACACATACAGACAACAAACATGATGTCTGGTCTGTTAGCAGTTATGTAAAGCATGGAGCCTATAATACCACGATATAATGATACCTCAATGACAGATCCAGCTTTCTCTTTGTCTAGCTTGATGGATGAGCTCATTGGGGTCGCAGCTGCTGAACAGTTGTCCATGGCAAATTTCTTCAGAAGTTCTTTCGTATACTTGGCTTGGTTAATGAAAATTCCATTTTCCAGCTGTCTAACTTGTAATCCAAGAAAGAACGTCAGCTCTCCCATCATGCTCATCTCAAATTTGTCCTGCATCAGCTTAGAAAACGTTTGACATAGCTTGGGGTTAGTTGACCCAAATATGATATCATCAACGTAAATCTGAACTAACAGAACATGATCAGCTTTGACTGGTTAATGAAAATTCCATTTTCCAGCTGTCTAACTTGTAATCCAAGAAAGAACGTCAGCTCTCCCATCATGCTCATCTCAAATTTGTCCTGCATCAGCTTAGAAAACGTTTGACATAGCTTGGGGTTAGTTGACCCAAATATGATATCATCAACGTAAATCTGAACTAACAGAACATGATCAGCTTTGACAAATTTAAATAGTGTCTTGTCCACTGTGCCTATTGTGAAATCATGCTCGATAAGAAATTTAGATATTGTATCATACCAAGCTCTGGGTGCTTGCTTCAACCCATATAGAGCTTTATCCAATTTATAAATATAATCTGGATATGTATGATTTACGAAGCCAGGAGGTTGTGCAACATACACTTTCTCTGTTAAGATGCCATTAAGAAATGCACTCATAACATCCATTTGAAAAACCTTAAAATTTTTAAATGCAGCATATGTTAAGAACATGAGAATGGCTTCTAATCGAGCTACAGGTGCAAAGGTTTCATCAAAGTCTATTCCTTCCATTTTCCTAAAGCCCTGTGCAACTAATCTAGCCTTGTTTCTTGTTACTACTCCATCTTCATTCAGTTTGTTCCTAAAGACCCATCTAGTTCCTATTATTGAATGATTATAAGGTCTAGGTACAAGTTGCCAAACGTTATTTCGCTTAAACTGATTTAGTTCTTCTTCCATTGCATCTACCCAGCTTGGGTATGCTAAGGCTTCATCTATTTGTTTTGGTTCTGTATGTGATATGAATGCTGAATCAAAATGATCATGCAATAGCTGGCCTCATGTGCGAACAGGAGATTCGATGTTACCTATGACCTTCTCGCGTGGATGATTTCTATTCCACCGGAGATCCAGTTCAATTGGGTTTGTTCCTTGTTCCCCTTGAATATCTGGCTGCATTGTCGCATCTGGATCATTTGACACCAATTGATGGTTCGTGTTGCTGGCTTGTGTATCAGATACCAGTGGATGTATTTGATGTTCCAGATGTGAGCCAGTTTCTGCTCTTCTATAAGATGTTGGTTGAAATAATGAGGAATCTGCTTGCAAAACATCTGTTTGAGCAAAATCTGTTTGGACATCTTGTGCATTTTTCGCTTCAGCTCCAGCAGCTGGCACACTTCGAGAGATCTAATCCTGCGTTGAGTCAACGTTAGTTAAGTCGATGACTACTGGATTACCTGTCAGGTCTTGTTGAGCATTGTCATGCGGTGTGTCCATTGCTGGTTCCATCTCAGCTGAATGTCTTGGTTGTGGCTCATCATCACTGGATTCTTCCAAGTAAGTTGATTCCAGTCGTGAGCATAGATCATTGAGGCTCGTAGCTGAGTTGGATATAAAGCTTGTCTCATCAAAGACAACATGTGTTTATTCTTCAACGGTCAGATTTCGATTGTTGAATACTCGATAAGCTTTGCTCACTGCTGAGTAACCTAGGAAGATACCTGCATCAGATTTTGCATCAAAATATGTTACGTGCTTTTTACCATTATTATGAATGAAACATCTGTACCCAAACACCCTGAAGTATGATATATCAGGTTTCTTGCCACTCCAGATCTCATATGGGGTTTTGCCGTGCAACTTGTTAATCATAGATCTGTTCTGAGTGTAGCAAGCTGTATTAACTGCTTCTGCCCAAAATTTTTGCGAAATGCTGGAATAAGCAATCATAGATCTAGCAGATTCTTTTAAAGTGTGATTTCTCCTCTCGGCCAGCCCGTTCTGCTGAGGAGTTCTCGCTGCTGAAAGCTCATGCTTTATCCCTAAGTCTTTCAGATAAGAAGTTAATTTTTTATTTAAAAACTCAGTACCACGATCACTTTTTATTCGGTTGACTGTACAAGATCTGTCATTTTGTAAACGTTTTAAAAGCCGAATGAGCTGGTCAGAAGTATCAAATTTTTCTTTTAAAAACAACACGCAAGTAAATTTTGTAAAATCGTCAACAACAACGAGGGTGTAGTTTGTTCCCCCTAAGCTCGTTACGGGAATAGGACCAAAAAGATCCATATGTAAAAGCTCTAGGCTTCGGGAAGAAAGTTTACCGGCTTTCTTTTTAAAAGTAGATTTAATTTGTTTATCCAGCTGACATGCGGCACAGATCTTGTCCTTAGAAAAATTTAGTTTAGGCATACCAGAAACCAGTTCATGCTGACTCAATTTGGCAAGCGTTTTAAAGTTTAGATGATTCATTCGCTGATGCCATAGCCAGCTCTTGGAGGAGTCAGCTGCTAAGAAAATCTGCTCAGATTCCATCTGCTCTGACCAATCAATTATGTAGGTATTCCCCGATCTTTTACCCACCAATACAGTCAAACCATTTGGACTCTGAACTGTGCATGTGTGCTGTTGAAAGTTAACTATGTAACGCTTGTCACATAGCTGACTTATGCTAATCAAATTATATCGCAAGCTATCAACAATAGGACATCAGATATGGAAATGTTACCGTGGGTAAGCTTACCCTTACCCACCAATACAGTCAAACCATTTGGACTCTGAACTGTGCATGTGTGCTGTTGAAAGTTAACTATGTAACGCTTGTCACATAGCTGACTTATGCTAATCAAATTATATCGCAAGCTATCAACAATAGGACATCAGATATGGAAATGTTACCGTGGGTAAGCTTACCCTTACCCATAGTGTTACCATGTGAGTTATCACCAAAAACTATCTTTGCTCCTTTGTGTGGAGTAACATCTGATAGCAGGTTTGGATTCCCTGTCATGTGACGTGCACAGCCACTGTCCAGATACCATAAGGTTGATTCACTTTCAGCTTTGTATCTGTTGACCTGCAATCATGAAAACAGATTTTGGTACCCAATTTTACTTGGGTCCAGATAGTATTACCTCTTTAGGGACCCATACTTGAATTATCCTAACAGTTTTCCCAGTATGATAGTCCATAAGGGTCTGTGCAGAAATATTGTGAGATCTGTTGAGTGTTGGTTTGATATTTTGACCATTCAGATCTCTACGGGGCCGAACCTTTCTCCATTCAGATTTGACCTTCTTAGAACCACGTCTTTGTTGGTTCTGAACAAACGACTTGGATCCAGCTTTCGCCTTTTCCTTGTCAAGTATGTTCTTTAGCCAACCAGACTCAGAGTTCTCGGGTCTTACATAGCCAATACCAGCTTTCCCTTTTTGATTCAGTTGCCCCGAGATCTGATCATTATTTCTCACTGACTCATATGAATCATGTATCATACTGGCTTTGACAAAGCTCATCTTTTTGAACTTTTCATATACCAGATTTGATTGAGTACTGGTTTCTCCAGCGCTGTTTTCACCATCATTGAAGCCCAAGCCAGATTTATCATTTAATGGCTTTTGAGCCTCATGCAGCTTGCTCAGAGAAACAGAAGACTCGGTCCAGGACCTCATCACTTCATTTAACCTTTCGTTTTCAGCTTCGAGCTCACAGGATCTTAATCTCAATGAATCATTCTCAGCCTTCAGCTTACTCAACTCGATTTGTAAACTGTCAGCTTCACCAAGTTCAATAGTACTTGGTTTCACTGATCTATTTTTAAAATCCACGTTTTTGGCTTTAACTTCCTCGAATGTGTGAGAAATCTTACAGTACTCTTGGACCATATCATTTAGTGTACTGATTAGGTCCTCTCGTGTAAATTCAACATTTGAAAAATTGAATACCTCATCTTCCGAAGTTTGGTTGGCCATGAAGCAATGAACATCTTCTTGTTCACCATCACTAGATGAAGAGCTGCTGGATGAGGAATCTGAATCTGTATCCTCCCAGTTTTTGTTGCTCTCCTCAGCAACCAGTACTTTGCGATCGTTCTTTTGGCTGGGCCTCTTATCAGATCTTGTCCTCATTCTTCTTTCTATGGATCTTTCCTTTGATCTTTCATCTTTCTTCTCATCTTTCTTGGATCTATCCTCCTTATTTGGCCTGTTACAGTCAGCAGCAAAGTGTCCTGGACGACCACAGTTAAAACAAGTTTGATGAGTGGTAACTTTATCATTTTTATGGACATTGCTGTAGTTAAAAGAAGGGTTGTAGGATCTTCTCAGATATTTCCCAAACTTCTTAACGAATAGGGACATGACGTCATTGCAGAATTGATCAGCTGTCTTGCTAGTGCTTGGAGAGCACTGTTCAGATGTTGTTGCCACCAATGCTTTGGTTGGTTGGGATGTTGAGGGTCCAGCTTCAGATCTTGTCTCTAGCTCAAACTCATATGCTTTTAGATTCGCGAACAGATCATGAAGCTCCAACTTGTTCAGATCTTTGGATTTCCGCATAGCCATGGTCTTAACATCCCACTCTCTGGGCAACGCTCTCATCACTTTGAGTGCCAGCTCTCGGTTGTTGTACTTGTTTCCCAAACTGGTTAGCTCTATCACCACAGCACTGAAATGATCATTGAACTCCGCCATGGTTTCTCCATCTTTCATCTTTATGGACTCGTATTTTTTCTGGGCCACAGTAAGCTAGTTCTCCTTTGTCTCATCATTGCCCTCATATATCTGTGTCAGTTTCTCTCAGATTTCCTTCGCTGTGGCATAGGTTTTGATTTTGCTGAACATATTTTTATCCAGCATCTTGTATTGAATATCCCTGGCCACATTGTCCAGATTCGCCTTCTTCTTATCTTCATTGGTGTACTCATATTTTTTATTTTCAACATATTCTGGTGCACCTTCAGATATAGCAATAGCTGTGTTGACTTTCATTATTTTCATTGGACCATCAGTGATGACTGACCACATATCATCGTCTTGACCAGATAAGTGCGCTTGCATTCTGATCTTCCAGTTTTTTTTTTCTTCCTTAGAAAACATAGGAATCTTGTTGTGAGAGGTTGACATATTGAAATATATAAATCACAAATAACAAACTGTTCAATACTGAGATAGCGCAGGATCTGATATCAATTGATAGGATAAATATGGATGGAAAAACAGCCTTAGGAGTTCAGAAGGGGGGGTTGAATGAACTCCTTAGTATTTTAAAATTTTCGACACCTTAAAACAATTTTTACAAGCGCCTCGCTTAACTTAAATCTGTGTTACCATATTTAAGGTATCTCAGTCCAAAAGCTGATTTCTCGACTAACAGTATGTGAGACCTGGATTTGTATTAAGATTTGTTTGTTGATTGTATCGGTTTTTGGGAGTTTTCTGCTGGTTCAAATCTTTGTTTGAGAGTTGGTTTACATTTTCGGGTCTGAAATAGCATTTGGAGCAATTCTGGAAGTTTTCGTGTTTTTGAGATTTTCGAGTATCAGCTGGTTTTGTGGGCTAGCAGCTGGTCGGTGATGAATCCAGCAGAAGCGTGTTTCATCGCGCTATTGCTTGCTGCTGGTATTTCGTGAGAGCTAGAGACTGGATGACGTCAGTGGAGCGACATCATTTGAGTTAGTTGCAACGCTGCGTTTTGAGGTTGCGACTGGAACCAGCAGAGAGAAGAGATTGCATTGTTTTGTTCTTACGACTGGATACCCAGCTGCTGGTATAGAATCCCATGCGACGTCGTTTGGGTAAGTTGGCGCGACGCCGTTTTGAGAACCAGCCGTTGGTTTGTTTTGCGATTGTTTTAGCGTATTGAGAATCAGCAGTTGGTTCCTTGCGTCTGCTGTTTGTAGTGTTCCTGCTGATGTTGTCGGTGGACAATTGTTTGTGTAGATTTCAGCAGTTGTGGGAAATTATTTAAGGAAGACTTGGTCTTCGAATTTGTGGTATCATTTCCCACACTTAGAAATTTCCAGCCTTTCGTTCCTTATCCTTCGAACCCTAGAGCACTGTTCAGCCGTGAGCTTTTCCGGCGAATTCCCGTCGTTTCCGGTGGTTGTTTTGCTCGTGCGAGGTAGCGTTGGACTCCTCTTGAGAATCTCTTCCATTTTGTACCAGTTTTAGAAGCTGTAATTGGCTAGTTGAGGAACGCGAAGTTGCTGCCGTTCGAGTGTTACGTCGACCGGGTAGAACTACGTTCTGGTTTTCGGTGAGACCTTGTTCCTAGCCATAGTTTTAAGCTTTCTGTGTTATTGTTGAGGTATATTGAGCAGCTGGTTGAGTGTGACTCTCAGCAGTGAGCTTGAATTGCAACCCGTTAGATTTATGTTGTGTATGTCGTGTGTTTAACAGGCTTTTACCAGAGTCTTAGGGATTTCTCGCAGTGTTAATTGTTGCTCAGTATAAGGTACGGATTTGAGCTTATATTACAGCGAGGTTATGGCTTGGATGATTGTAGTTGCTGGTATGTGGAATGGCCGTGCCTGCTGGTTGTGCCCTGTTGAGGATTGTGTATGCTGTTGTGTTATTACCGTGTTGCATATGTTATATGCCTGCATTTCAGCATGTTGCATACACGCATGGTATTCCTTTTTCCAGCTTTGGTAGTCTTTGGTACCTTGTTGTATTGTTGTTGTTTGTTACCAGGATGTGAGGGCGAGCCGCAATACCGCACTCTCATCTCCCTGCTGGGGTCGTAGCCACCATGCGCCGAGTGGTTAACTACCACAGTTCATGGGCGAGGCAACAGCAGGTTGAGTTGTTTGATGCATCTGGTAAGTGGGTGTAGTGTCATGGCGAGTGGCTCACTACCACACTATGAACACACCCCGTGGCTACTGTATGTTGTTGGTGATTCTTGGAGCTATGTTTGAGTTCCTTAGCTCCCTTGTGGGTCGAGCTTTCCATTGTTCCTTGGCGTCTCATGCATAGCACCTGCATTCCTTTCCTTGCTGTTATTTCTGTTGTATTATTGCTCTCCGTACTGGGGTTTGACCCCATGTCCCTCCGGGGCTTGGTTGTTTCTTTGTTGCGTTGTTTTCAGGAAACCCAGGTTCTACAGCTGGTCGTGGTTTTAACCCAGCTGGTGGTGCCCCAGGAGGTGGCTAGCGTGTCCCAGTTGCATATAGCATATTTATATATATGTATCAGTTAGCCAGGGGGATGCCCTGTGCTTTGTTGTTGTACCCGTAGGGGAGTTTGATACATGTTTGAGTTATGTATGCTTTATTGTTGGTTGTTTTATGAATTGGGAACTTATTTTAAGTATTGTTGTATTTTAATTTATATGTTTAAAACCGTCGGGCCTAAAAGCAAAAATTTTACCCACTTTTTTATAGCTTTCGCATGTGTTTATCTGTTGTGAGCACGAGGCCTGACACAGTAAATGTGCGGAAATAAGTCGATTAACTAGTGAACAGTGTAAATGTAAATACGATGCAAATAATTAAAAGTGCAAGGTCAAGAGATTTGTTTCTGGAAGTTCAGATATCAAATAATACGTCTCCCCTTCTTCCTTTTCAGAAAGGTTCCACTAAAAGAATTTGATGAATACAGACGCTGTAAACACCCGATCACTGAGCCACGCTCCAAGTGAACTCCTAGAAACTCCAACTACAAGCAGACGCAGCTGCTGAATACAAACAACTAATTCTTTTATCAAACGGCTTCACGTAGCACGTTTGTTACAGACTCAATATGAATGATAACAGTGAAATACAATGGTTTTTGAATACTGTAAATCTTCTGGTTCTTTTATCAATGAACTGTTTACAAATGTAAACCAGAAGATATCTCGAAGGTAAAACTATGAAGGCTTGAACTTGAAAGTTCTTCGAGATTGAGATTCTAGGACTTGGGTTATTTTCGATTGAATACTTGTTGAAATCCCAGAGCAAGGAAGAAAGCTTTTTCAAATTAAATCACTGAGAGCACAAAGCAGACTGTGAGAGTGACGACCAAGAGAGATTTTTTATTTTGAAACTTCAGCTATTTATACTCTTTGTTCTCAACAGTCAGAAATATTCTCCTCTGCATATCTTCATCGTATCGTAGAACCGCATACACTGCTCCACTGAAGGTAAATTGCGCTTCGTCAGGGCTGAATTGTCGTATAACCATATTTGGGTAAACATCGTATAACGTCCTCTGTGTACTGTGTACTATTACCCAAAATAGCTCTGACATTGTCTCCTTAATTCCAGGCATTTGTACGATTCAATCGTGATCATTGTTTCTTTACAATTTAAACATATGATAGCATTTGAAGCTGTTCTCTCCTTACGCCTGAAATATCTTTTCGTTAAAATAGTTCTTTCTCCCTTGAAGTATTGGTTATCTCATCGCTGATTGAGTAAATGTAGCTGTTACATCTGAAAGCACAGAGACATCTGAATACTTGCAACATCTGAATGCTTCAACATCTGAAATACTGTCCTGACATCTGAAAGCTCTGTTACACATCGTTCCTATTAATCACATCTGATTCAAAGTAGCTTTACTCAACATCTGAATACGTTCACTACTGAAGTAAAGACTTAATAACTGAATAAGTACCAAGAATCTGATTCCGTAGCCTCAACATCTGAACTGCTGTCACCACTGAAAATAATCGAAACTGAAACAATATACCACAATCTGTTACTCAAGTCTGAATGAACTTTGCTCTAACAACAGATCTCTCACTGTAGCTTCTGAATCAAATCTGAAAACTGTTCCGGATATCTGAACTGATTCAAATAACAAAATCTGATTCGAAAGCATAAACCCGACAACAAAGACCGAATCTCTGAATACTTGACTCTACTCAATTCTAAATACTTCCCGAAAGGTCAACTCAGATTTCAACGCTTGACTTAGAACTCTCGAAACTGAAACTGCAACTTAATAGCATGACGTCACGAGAGCTCTAACAACAGATCTCTCACTGTAGCTTCTGAATCAAATCTGAAAACTGTTCCGGATATCTGAACTGATTCAAATAACAAAATCTGATTCGAAAGCATAAACCCGACAACAAAGACCGAATCTCTGAATACTTGACTCTACTCAATTCTAAATACTTCCCGAAAGGTCAACTCAGATTTCAACGCTTGACTTAGAACTCTCGAAACTGAAACTGCAACTTAATAGCATGACGTCACGAGATCTGAAAAAGCTCAATACGTTTGTAGGACGTCACGAAGTCTGAAATCCTCAAAACACTTGGATGACGTCACGAATTCTGAAATCTTCTGCGAAAGCTTAAGGTCAGTTCTTAGTCTTATTTTGTTATCACCAAAACTAATAAATTTTATCTTAACACACACATTCTGCCCAAAACGACATTGGCCCACGTGATTCTTCTTGCAGGTTGGAAAAGGCGGCCTATTCCCAGATTTGGGAACAGCAGAAATGGGTTGTGCCGCTATTGGCCCTTTTCCCTGAGATCCTTGCTGGTTATAGCTTGGCCTCTTCGATTGTCTATGGTCCTTGTTTTTGAAAGCTTGGCATTTCAACTGTCTCTCATCTTCAATCGCTTTCCAATCCTGTTCAGCCCTTAGAGCTTTGTTTACCGCTGCTCTATAATCTGTTGGCTCTGCAAGTCTGACATCAAGCTTAATCATGGGCTTCAACCCATTTATGAAATGCCGGAGCTTAACATCTACGTTTGTCCCATTTAGAGGAACAAAATAGCATCCCCTCTCAAATTTGCGGATATAATCCCGCATAGACATCCCTTCCTGCTTAAGAGTTAGGAACTCATTCTGCAGTTCCTCCTCACATCCACAGTAAAGTACTGCTCATAGAATATTCTCTTAAATTCCTCCAAGGTGAACATTTCCAAGTCTACTGTTAACTTGGCTCATTCCCACCATATCATAGCATCTCCCCTTAGCATATAAATCGCACACCGAGGCCTTCGAGTTCTATCAGATGTAGATATTCGAATATCACTTCCATGGACTTGATCCAGCTTTCGGCTATAAGCGGATCAGTAGAACCAGCAAATTCCTGAGGTCGTTGTCTCCTGAACCTCTCATGTGGATCTTCTCTAATAATCATTCTTCCTGTGGATTGACCATTCCCTTGATTGGTTTGGTCAACCAGTCGTTCTAAAAGTTGGGCCACACTAGCTAAAACAGGGTTGGTACCCTCTGATTCACTATCTCCTTCTATGGTTCCTCTTCATCCTCTACCTCGTCCTGTCATTATCTGTAAGGGTAGCCCAAATCCACCATAATTCTATAATGAGAGATTAATTATATGCTAGAACATGAAATAAAACTTACGAATATAGAAGCGACTGGCGAGAGCTGTTCAGACTGGAAGTGTGTTTATCTCAAGGATCATGCTCTGATACCAACTGTAGCGACTGGACTTTTCTTTAGTTAAATTAAGAACTCAGGGGTTCAAATTGAAAGACATAAAAATTTCGATATTGTTTACAATAACAGTTCGCTACTAACTTTCTGGGATAAAATGCAATTAAACACAAATCATATGCGATATCTGGAAAACAGATCTGAAAAACTAAAAAGAGCGGAACTAAAACAGATCTGGTCTTTTAAAATAACGAAACTGTATAATTCCTTAAGCAATAATTCTAGTAAAGATTTCAACAAAATAAAGAAACTCAAAATCTGTCGTGATACAAAACTACAACAAAAGTTTTGTACATCAAAATCTGAAACTGGATAAGAACAATAGCGGAAAAAGATGTCCACGATAAACACATCTTTCCGATCAGCTCATCACCATCCAGCTCCTACTGCTCATTATCTGCACTCAATGAAAACTAGTAAGTCTAGGGCTCAGCAGGTAAAATCTGGAATATCGAACACATATAATGCATGCAACGATATCTGTTACTTAACTGGAATCTAAATCTGAATAGTTTAAGAATAAATAAGCTAAATAACATAAATTGTGAAGTCTGTATGGAATGAAAGCATAAACATATACGTTCTGAAATCATTTCCTTTAAGCTTGGTGATTTAAAATCAACTCAATGAAAACTAGTAAGTCTAGGGCTCAGCAGGTAAAATCTGGAATATCGAACACATATAATGCATGCAACGATATCTGTTACTTAACTGGAATCTAAATCTGAATAGTTTAAGAATAAATAAGCTAAATAACATAAATTGTGAAGTCTGTATGGAATGAAAGCATAAACATATACGTTCTGAAATCATTTCCTTTAAGCTTGGTGATTTAAAATCACACTGAGCTCTATTCTTTTTTTTCTGGTAATTATGGCTAAACACCTGTACATAAGGTCTGTCGTTTGATCAAACTCTGTATCTGAGTCAGAGAGCTGGGTACAAAACCCATCTATAGCATATAAAAGGTATACAGTCCGTCGACCATATCTTAGTCCCTTCCGTAGTTGAAAGGGACACACTAGTTCGTCAGCCAGCGTCCTCACCCTCTCCTATGACCATCTGTTGTTTAAGCCATAATCTATAAAACTTTTCTGTAAAATGTTTCTATAAACATTTATTTATGCTCTTTATTTATTTCATAAAATCAGTTTTTGTTTTCCTTCTGGTACGGTTTACTGGTTTTATACTTCTGATGATGTTCTGGAACACTTTGAGGATTCAATGTAACATTTGCAAAGATGAAAACTGAATAAAGTCACTCAAATCTGTTCGGATGAATCTAATTAATCTTTCAAATTGAAACAAAAATGAACAAGGAATTCAAATCTGAAATTTTATATCGGTCGAAGCAACTTTGAACGAGTAAAATATGAAATCTGAATCGTACGTAAGATTCTCAACGAAGAAGGAAGAAATCAGATTCTGACTGCTGGTCAACCCAGATGTCAACGAAATTAAATCGAGTCATTCAGATGTCCATGGTCAACCGAAGTCAACTCACATGTGAATAGTCAACATAGTAGTGTTAACTAAATTCAGATTTTGAACAAAAACTCGGATCTGAACTTTAAATGTCATAGAAACAGAACTCTAACTTAGAATCTGTCCCATATGGAAATTCAGCTTTTGGTTTAAGAACCAGATTTCAGACTTAGTCATTTGAACGAATGTAATCAACAAAGGAAACCTCAGTCTGAAGAATTCAAGATCTCAAGAAATTTCTGGAATCAATCGAATAAGCTACTTCGAAGAAAAATCTTTTAGAATTCTCAAGAAACTACTGCATGAACATCATCAAACAATTTTCTAACATATTTCTGGATCAAATCACAGTAAACATGTACTTCATCATAAAAACAGAGCATGAACTTTTCTTTTGTTGAAGAACCGTCATAGCAAATTCTTAAACCTTTAAAACAACATACAAAAATGCATACAGAACTGAATATATGCTTTCATGAGTGTAGCATGAAACAGAGTTTACTTGCTTGTATTCTATAACACAATTACAGATGAAATCTGGCAAATCAAGTACGCACCGCTCGTCTCCTTCTAAAAAGCTTTGAATGTTTTTGCTCGGTTTCTTCATAGAGAGCACCGTTTGATTTTCGAAAGTGTTTTTTTTTTTGTTGAAAATGATGATGCATGATGTGGCTAAAATCCTATATTTATACATGAATTTAAATGCCTAAGGAAGAAACACGTTTAATCAATATGTCAAAATCTTTTTAAAAGTGCTACTCCATTTTTAAAAGTGAAATCTGATGCTATAAAATCGAATCATTTTGTTTTAAAAAAAATAAGGATTCAATTGGCTTGTAAAGACCGACCAAACAGCTCCTGCAATTGCATTCTCAAATCTGAAATCAATTCAACTAAGACAAGAACTGATTAACATGTAGATTTCAAATCCGAAACTCAACTCGAAATGGAAGTTGAATAAAATTAGCATTTCAATTTAATCTCTCAAATCTTATAAATTTCTAATTGTGGCTCTAAAAATCTCTGGGCGTTACAATTAGCCTGCTGCGTGGATCTCAGAAGTCGCACTGCCAGTATGTAAATTTTTAAGGTTTTTACGATTCATATTTTCTCATGATGCATGTTCTATTTCTGCGTTAGTTTTACTTTAGGAGTTTAAGAGTTAGACGCCTAGTCATGCACTTAGATTTACGTGAAAGGTTTTGGGTTTTTGGTGCCAGTATGCCTCCCAGACTTGCTAGAGATCAGCAAGATGATGACGCACCTCCTCCTCCCCCACCTCCACAGTTGACGCCATATGAGAGTACTAGCATGGACATGCTAGCCTGGATCACCAGGATGATTGAGAGGCAGTCGGAGCGTTCTGGGAAGTCTCATGAGGAGGATGTGGCTGAGCGGTTCCGCAAGCAGGGACCCAAGGAATTTGCTGGGTTGAATCTAAGTAGAACTTTTAGACCTTCTAGTACTTGCCTTGAGAACTTAGACGGGTAAGACTTAGTAATGTTTTAGGAATCCATACTGTTTTGGGAACCTAGATTAATTGTAAACGCGTGCCTGTGTAACATTTCGATTTCAGGTGAGATCCATGTTCTAGGTGTCACGACCCTTGCCTTGCTAGATTCAGGGATGACTCACTCTTTCATCTCGAGCACGTTCATTCAGGGGATGGGTATTACTCCGGAGAGCTTGGGCGTGTCTCTCGCAGTGACGATCCCGTCAGGAGAGGAGATAATGACTGCCAGTGTCGTTCAGGGTTTGGTGATGATGTTTCAGGATCATGCAGTCAAAGCAGATTTGATCGTATTGCCGATGTCAGGATTCGACCTCATTCTAGGGATGGACTGGTTGACGGAGTATGGAGAGGTGATTGATTTCCATCAGAGGTCAGTGACGATCAGGCCGCCATGGCAGGAGACTTTCCTCTTTGAAGCGGCGAGGAGACCACGGAAGACCAGGTTTATATCTTTTCTATAGACCAGGAATCTAGTTGAGCTTGGATGTCAGGCGTTCTTAGCCAGTGTTACCACTTCAGGAGATTCAGCAGCCCTTCACTGTCTGAGGTGAAGGTAGTCAGAAACTTTCCAGATATTTTCCCTGATGACGTTGTGGGAGTTCCACCGGAGCGAGAGGTGGAGTTTTTGATTGAGTTAGCACTAGTTACAGTGCCCATCTTTAAGGCGCCATACCGATTGGATCCTATCGAGATGAAGGAGCTGAAGGCGCAGATTCAGGAGTTGCTCGACAAGGGATTCATTCACCCCAGCTTTTCTTCATGGGGCACACCAGTACTGTTTGTTAAGAAGAAGGATGGCAGTATGAGGTTGTGCATCGACTATCAGGAGTTGAACCGAGTTACAGTGAATAACAAGTACCCACTCCCGAGGATTGAGGATTTGTTTGATCAATTGCAGGGAGCCTCGGTTTTCTCCAAGATTGATCTGAGATGAGGGTACCATCAGTTGCGAGTCAGAGAGAAGGACGCATCCAAGACTGCATCTCTGACACGTTATGGCCATTATGAGTTCTTGGTGATGCCGTTTTTCCTGACGAATGCCCCAGCAATTTTCATGGATTTGATGAATAGGGTCTTCAGACAGTACTTGGACCATTTCATCATTATTTTTATCGACGACATCTTGGTCTACTCGAGGAGCTTAGAGGAGCATAGACAGCATTTGCAGACGGCTTGCAGACCATGAGAGAGCACAAGTTGTATGCCAAGTTCAGCAAGTGCTAGTTTTGGCTCAAGCAGGTGGAGTTTCTGGGGCATATCGTTTCAAGAGATGCGATTTCAGTCGACCCATCGAAGGTGGAGGCAGTTCAGAACTGGGGGATTCCAAAGATGCAGCAGATATTTGCAGTTTCTTGGGCTTAGCAGGTTACTATCGCAAGTTAATCAAGGGCTTCTCTTCGATTTCAGTGCCCTTGACAGCCCTGACCAAGAAGACTGTGGAGTATGTGTGGAGTCCCGAGTGTCATAGGAGCTTCGATCAGCTGAAGGAGGCTCTCACTTCAGCGCCAGTTTTAGCGATGCCGGTGGATCACGAGGAGTTTGTGTGTATACAGATGCTTCCCTGAGAGGGTTAGGTACAATGTTGATGCAGGGTGGCAAGGTTATCGCATATGCATCGAGCCAGTTGAAGAGTTATGAGCAGAATTATCCGACGCATGATCTGGAGCTTGCAGCAGTAGTGTTCGCACTGAAGATTTGGATACACTACTTGTACGGTGAGAAGTGTCAAATTTTCACCGACCATAAGACCCTCAAGTACTTTTTCACCCAGAAGGAGCTGATCATGAGGCAGCGCAGATGGCTAGAGTTGGTGAAGGACTATGATTGTGACAGTAGCTACCATACGGGTAAAACTAATGTGGTGACAGATGCTTTGAGCCGGAATACTTCAGTGGTGGCATGCTTATCCGACGAGAGGACACTACTGGCTGAGATACGGAGATTTGGTCTAGAGTTCTATTCAGGAGGCTGTGCACCGAGTTTGGCAGCGCTCACAATTCAGCCGACTCTTCGAGATCGGATCAGAGATGGGTAGGCCACTGACGAGAAGTTACAGCAGTGGAGACAACGAGATGAGGCCAGAGGGCGAGGTCTGTTAATTGAGGATAGGATCGTTCGTTTCAGAGGTCTCACGTGGGTGCCGGTACCGAGCAGTTGAGAGCGAAGATTTTAGTAGAGGCTCATGCATCGATGTACTCCATCCACCCAGGAAGTATGAAGATGTACATGGATTTACAGACGCTCTATTGGTGGTCGGGGATGAAGAAGGATATTGGGAGATTCGTATCCGAGTGCTTGACCTATCAGCAGGTAAAGACAGAGCATCAGCGACTGGCATGGTTGCTACAGCCACTCCCTATTCCAGAGTAGAAATGGGGGAATATCACGATGGATTTTGTGGTTGGGTTACCCAGGAGTCCCAGTGGATACACGACGATATGGGTGATTGTGGATAGAATAACCAAGTCAGCGCATTTCTTACCGGTGAAGACCATTTTCACCTTGACGCAGTATGTGGAGCTATATATCAGAGATATTGTCAGGCTGCATGGCATACCAGTCTCTATTGTTTCGGACCGAGACACTAGGTTTACATCTACGTTTTGGAGGAGCTTGCATGTAGCGTTGGGGACGAAGTTGTCATTCAGTACAGCTTTTCACCCACATACAGATGCCCAGTCGGAGTGAGTCATCCAGATTCCATAGGATTTGCTGAGAGCTTGTGTGATAGACTTCCAGAGTACGTGGGATTCGAGATTGCCTCTGGTAGAGTTCACGTACAATAACATCTTTCAGACATCGATTGGGATGGATCCATATGAGGCTTTGTACAGGAGAAGGTGTAGGTCTCTCGTGCACTGGGACGAGGTTGGAGAGAGAGTTTTGACGAGGCCAGAGATGGTACAATAGACCGCAGATATTGTGATCAGGATACGGGATCGGATGAGGCCAGTCCAGAGTCGTCAGATGATTTACGCCGATCAAAGACGACGAGATCTGGAGTTAGCGGTTGGAGACCATGTATTCGTGAGGATATCGCCCATGAAGGGCGTGATGCACTTTGGCCGGAGGGGCAAGCTCAGCCCGAGGTTTATTGGGTCGTTTGAGATTCTGGAGAGTGTTGGTATGTTACGTATCGAGTAGTACTACCACCCAGCCTGTCATGTTGGGATAGCAATGGCGGATCCGGATCCCGTCTCCCGGCGAGGCAGCGGAAGAACAAAATTGGGCCGGGAAACGTTCAATACAATTCAATAATAACACAATATGACCATCATAGGGTGTTTAGGCAGTTACCTTGCTGGCGACTTGCACCTGGCTCCAACCAGAATTACAAGAAAATCGGCTCTTCACGGTAGGCGGCGGTAGATTCGTCAATCAGGTCCACGACCGGAAGGGAGACTCCTTCGTCGGCCTGCACTAGAAGGCCTGATGAGATCAGCGCGGACGGATTCTCCTCGAAAAGTTGGCCGGAACAAATTCCGGCGAGGGAGGCGGCGGCGGCGGCGACAAGCGGCGGCCGTGCGTGAGGAGAGGGAGAGGGGGCGACGGCCAAGAGCTTTAGAGACTAGGGTTTTGTGTTAGTTACAATTGTTAAGATTAAGGCCTTAAGTCTAATTAAATAGACTAGTGATAAACTTGGACCGGTCCAACGGGCCCGGGTCCAACGTATGAACATTCAGTTCATCCTTATCACCGTGACTTCATCATAACTCCGATCGCCGATCAGATCGGACTGATCGAATCAGTTTCCAAAACTGAATACTATGATCTGAAAAAGCATTTTTCAGAACCCCAGTGCAAAATGACCGTTTTGCCCCTCAATCGCGGGAAATCACGATTTGACCCCTGTTGACTTTTGGGAAGTCTCACTTCCAAATCCTCCTCCTATGCTCAACACATTGAGCTCAGTATCCGTGCGGGAATCTCGAATCCAGTACTTGTGTGACCCTCAATGGTTCAGGGATATAGCTAGCCGTGGGCCCACAACCATTGTGGCTCCGGAATCACAATTCCGGACTTGCCCATCGGATTATGGTAAGAGCGTCTAGCAACATCGCCCCATGATCCCCTAGGTATCACTGATAGTGCCTGCAAGAACCAGTTGGTCGTGGTTAGCGTACAGTACGGTCCTTTCAATCCATATATCCCGATCAGATCAACGACCATTGGTAAATCGAGAGTCGTTATAGATCCGATAGCTATGCATACATCTTGGAGATCGAATAGTGAAATCACGAGTGTAACTAGGTAAACTCATTTACCTAAAACACTTCTAGTACTCTGGCCAGAGATTTATACACTATTATCCCCTCAGATAGCATAGGATATCCACGTATGTCTACGAGCGGTGAATCCTCGACAACGATGCATCGCTCCTACATGCATCGGGATCTCACCCAATCCCGCCGCCTAATGACCCCAAGTGAGTCGGCAAAAGAGTCAAAGTGAGACGCCTATCATGTAGAGTCTCAATGATGTTTCGAGTCGTGAGGACTAATCAGTACAACCAAGAACTCGGACCTGTCCACTCGACAAATGGTAACCATTTGGAAAGTCCGAACGAGGGTAGTTCGATAGATCACCAGGTCACTATCTATCTGCATGCTCAGAACATCACAATGTTCCCTACCAATGAAACATGGTACTTCGCATCGCAGATACTAGTCTCGAACTCGGGCGGCCTTATCCTCATTTTGACGGCCCAATCACTAGGAACATGTTTAGAATACACAGCGACTATTAGATGTGTTTCATGATAGCCGTCATACCCACTATCACATCTAACATACGCTTTAGTGTAATCTAGGTCTTTACTCAACACAATTGCAAATCATTACACACATAATGAAAGTAAAGAACGCCATATAAGAAAATGCGAATATCATATATAAAGATCGTTTGTACAAGAGTCAATGAAAACCCACACGCCACAAGTTGGCTAGTTGGGCATCTACTCTAACAATCTCCCACTGCCCTAAAGCCAACTACTCATCAGACGCAGTCCCATTGTTTCGCGATGTTTTTCAAACAACGGTCCAGACAAGGGCTTCGTAAGTGGATCAGCAACGTTGT
>KQ998956.1:87135-106644 GCA_001598015.1 Dorcoceras hygrometricum
AGTTTTGGAAACTGAGTCGATCGGTCCGATCTGATTGGCGATCGGAGTTACGATGAAGTCTCGGTGGTGGAGATGAACTGAATGTTCATTGTTGGACCCGGGCCCGTTGGGCCGGTCCAAGTCCAACACTCTATTTAAATGTATTAAGAGACTTGATTAACTAATTAACTCAACTCTCATAACTAAAACCCTAAGCACCAACGCCGCCGCCTCCCCGCTGCCGCCCGCCGTGCGCCGCCGCCGATCGTCGCCGGAAAACTGTTTCCGGCCAGTTCGACGAGGAGAATCCGTTCGTGCTGATCTCGTCAGCGCTTCTAGTGCAGCCTGATGAAGGAGTCTCGGATCTGGTCGTGGACCGGATTGGCGTAAACTACCACAACCTACCGAGAAGAGCCGGATTATTGTAATACCGGTTGGAGCCAGGCACAAGTGCCAGCGAGGTAACAAGCTAAAACGCCCCATGTATGACGATTACTGTAATTGTCTGATTTTTCGTATTGATCGCCTCCCGGCACCTGTTTCTTGTTCTTCCGCTGCCTAGCCGGGGGGCGGATCCGGATCCTCCAACAGTGGTATCAGAGCCAGGTTTTCCCGGATCTGATCAATATGAATTGCCTTATTGTATCTAACATTGAATTTCAGATTTGGAGTCGATCGGAAAATCAAACTCTCGGCCTCACCACCGCCGCTTGCGGCGGCGCACGCATAAGCACGCGATGGCGCGCGGCGTCGCGCGATGGATGCGGTTGATGGCTGCGCCATGATGCGAGAGCGGGCGCGCATGTCCGTGCCTAATCGCCGATCAATTGGCGCTGCAGTCCCGCACGATCGTCGCGTGATTTGCTGCCCCTCCGCGCAAAGGTGTTGCGCCACTCGAAGCACGATGGTCGACCGGTTGCGCAAGCAGTGTGCGATCATTAGGCGGCGGCCTCCCGCGAGTTGTCGCACATCGCCGCCCGCCTTGCACCGTGATTGCTGCACGATTGCGCGTCGATTGTACAACGCTGGGCGCGCATGGCGCGCGACGTTGGAAGTCGCTGGGCGCGACGTGATGGTGCGCGCGTTGCCGCCGCGTTTTTTTTTCGTGGTGGCGGCGCCGCCGTCGCCTGCCGCCGCTCCGGCGAGTTTCCGGAGATGTCGTGACGGCTGGTCTGATTTCTTCTAGGGTTTGGTTCGGGCCTGTCCCGGGCAGCCCGTGAAGTTTCGGGCTGGTATGCGATGCCGGGCCCGGTTTTGATCGATTTTGAAATTTTAAGTTTTTGGGCCTAAAATTGTTTTAAACCCAATCGCCGCCGCCGCCGCCCGCCGTGCGCCGCCGCCGATCGTCGCCGGAAAACTGTTTCCGGCCAGTTCGACGAGGAGAATCTGTTCGTGCTGATCTCGTCAGCGCTTCTAGTGCAGCCTGACAAAGGAGTCTCGGATCTGGTCGTGGACCGGATTGACGTAAACTACCGCAATCTACCGAGAAGAACCGGATTATTGTAATACCGGTTGGAGCCAGGCACAAGTGCCAGCGAGGTAACATGCTAAAACGCCCTATGTATGACGATTACTATAATTGTCTGATTTTTCGTATTGATCGCCTCCCGGTACCTGTTTCTTGTTCTTCCGCTGCCTAGCCGGGGGGCGGATCCGGATCCTCCAACACACGTGTCATACTCTCTATCTCCTCATCAGTCTTCGGACACATAGACTTAGATAGAGTGACCCCGTGGCACATAGGTAGGTGTCCTCTCTTGGACTCTTCCATAGAGAACCGCTTAAGTATGGTATCGATGTAGGTGGCTTAGGTGAGTCCGAGCATCCGTTTCGATCTATCCTGATAGATCTGTATTCAAGAATATAGGATGCTTCACCCATGTCCTTTATCGAGAATCTACTAGACAACCAGACTTTAGTTGACTGCAGCATTACTACATCATTCCCAATGAGCAGAATGTCATCAACATAAAGTACGAGGAATGTCACAGCGCTTTTAACTACCTTCTTATATACACATGGCTCCTTGGGATTCTTGATGAAACCAAATTCCTTAATTGTTTCATCGAATCTCAGGTTCCAACTTCGCGATGCTTGTTTGAGACCGTAGATCGATCTCTGAAGCTTACATACCTTATGCTCGCTTCCAATAGATGTGAAACCCTCAGGCTGCGTCATATAGATCTCTTCCTTAATTTTTCCATTAAGGAACGCAGTTTTTACATCCATTTGCCATATCTAATAGTCGTACCATGCGGCTATGGCTAACAAGATTCTAATTGACTTGAACATTGCGACTGGCGAGAAGGTTTCATCATAGTTAACACATTGCCTTGAGTGTAACGCTGAACCATTCAGATTACGCACATATACAGCTGATGCTTATTCCCGAGCTGATCTGATATTACCCCTGCTGAAATATTAAATATATGGTTGTGATTTCTTTCCATAACTTGGTGGATTTTTAAATCTAGTATTTTTTTTGCAAACATACCCAGTATTTTGGCAAACGTATCTACTATTATTTTCAAATATATCTACTATTTCTTATAAGTGTATCTTTCAAATCAAAACCCGCCAGTAGCTGCATGGCAAGTTTGATGTCAATGTATGCCAGAAAGCAACCAATATTTTCTCGCCGTTTCAATTTATAGTTATAATTCATATTCTGCTTAAATCTCGATTACCATCACTACTTTGTTGTTCTTGAATTTTCTTGCAGAAATCTCTCTCACTTGCTAGCAGCCTAGCAGCAATGGCCCCTGTCTTCGTCCAGAACTCACTTCAAGTCAATTTTGAATCAGTTCTCAGTTTTCCCAACCAGGGAATGGTGAAGATGTTCAAATCTCTGGAGTCATCAGGACTCAGAGGCTTCCCGGGGTGCACAAATATAGTCTATGAGGAGAATATTCAGGAGTTCTTTGTGTTGAGTTAAGCGTGCAAGGGTGAGAGCAGTACTGGGATGGGTGACATCCTGGGAATTTCTCGTACGTCAAGCTGCTGACGTTGCGCCGCTTGATCTGGTTGGCCATGTGGGCTGTAAAAGTGTGATGCCAGATCTTAACGGGTAATACTATCTCTGTTGGAGATAGGGCCGGCGGTAAGGGAAGGGTAAGACTGATCTCTAAGGGAATTGAGACAGCAACAGCAGTTAGACGCGCACATCCCCTGACTCATGGGCCTAACAGCCCAACCCTAACGCACATAATAGGTGCACTCTGCGCTACCACATTATAAGGAAATAAAGCTACGCCTTGACTAACAGCTATAGTTTTGGCCTAGTGGTAAGCGCTTGATCCTAACAAATTTGATCACTTTGATCATCTTCAAGGAGAAAACCATATCTCTCAGGAGCCCTAGGAACCCTTTCGGATCTCCTAGGTGCGACCATTTCTGGTACTGGCTCTGGAGGCGCAGGAGATTCACTTGGTACTTCAGTTGGTTCTCGAACCTCTTCGAGTTCTACTATCTTGCCTTTTCCATCAAGTAGAAATTCCCTTTCCATAAAGGTAGCATTCCTAGAAACAAACACTTTTGTTTCGCCGTGATAGTAGAAGTAGTATCCAATGGAATTCTTTGGATACCCAATGAAGTAGCATAAGATGGATCTCGTATCCAGCTTATCTCCCACTGTCTGCTTCACGTAAGCAGGACATCCCCAAATCCTCATGAATGAGTACTTGGGTGGTTTGCCCATCCATATCTCATATGGAGTCTTATCCACTGCCTTGGTGTGGACATTGTTTAACAACATTACCGCCGTTTCGAGCGCATAGCCCCAAAACGAGGTGGGAAGTTCAGTGAAGCTCATCATAGATCGAACCATGTCCAACAGGGTTCGATTACGACGCTCCGCTACACCATTGAGCTGTGGTGTGGCCGGAGGGGTCCACTGTGAGAGAATCCCATTCTCTTTGAGATAGTCTTGAAATTCAGCACTCAAGTATTCACCACCTCGATCGAATCAAAGCGCTTTAACACTTTTTCCTAACTGATTTTCTACTTCAGCCTTGAATTCCCTGAACCTTTCAAAGGATTCAGACTTGTGCTTCATCAAGTACAAGTACCCATACTTAGAGTAATCGTCGGTAAAGGTGATGAAGTATGTGTGACCGTACTTAGTACCAATATTAAATGGGCCGCACACATCAGTGTGGATCAAATCCAATAGGCATTGAGCACGCTCACCCTTGCCCTTGAAGGGTTGCTTAGTCATCTTTCCCTTGAGACAAGACTCACAAGTCGGTAAGGAGTTAATGTCTGACAGATCAAACATGTCACTCCTAACTAACTTGTTCATCCTACTTAGAGAAATATGACCTAGCCTAGCGTGCCAAAGTTGTGCTGGGTTCAAGTTATCGTGTTTCCTTTTAATCGTTGTTGTATGTGCTTCGACATTGCGAGTTGGAACGTCTTTTAATTTTAAGGTGTATAAATCGTTTTCGCGTTCCCCAATACCAATCAAACATTCATTCTTGTAAATATTGCAAATCGAATTAGCAAACATACAAGAATATCCATCACTATCAAGCATAGAAACATAAATAATGTTCTGTATTAATTCGGGAACAAATAAAATGTTTCTCAACAACAACTTAAAATCAGAAGACAGAAATAAATAAACATCTCCTATGGCTATATCAGCAACTCTTGCTCCATTACCAAGCCTCAAGTGGGTCTCACCCTCTCTAAGACGTCGGCTTCTTGTCATCACATGCAAATCATTGCAGATATGAGATCCACATCCGGTATCAAGTACCCAAGAAGTCGAACTAAGAGACATATTTATTTCAATATAGAACATATCTTTCGCAGTTTGCAACTGCTCGAGGTACTCCTTGCAGTTCCTCCTCCAATGCCCAGGCTTGTGGCAGTGGTGGCAAACATCCTAAGTCTTGTTTGACTTGGAAGCCTTTTCCTTTGGCTTCTTGGTGGGCTTTTCCTCCTTCGCAGGGGCAGAACGCTTCTTTCGCTTGCGTCTGGGCCCCTTCTTCGCAGAAGAGCCCATAATGAGGACTGGTTTGTCCTTCTTTATGGTTCCTTCAAACACTACAAGCATGTAACCACCTCTTCAAGGGTGGCTGCCAGCTTGTTCATGTTGAACTTGACCACAAAGGGGTCGAATGCAGCAGGCAGTGAGATGAGAAGCACATCCACAGACAGCTCGTGTGGAAGTGTGATATCAAGGCCCGACAGCTTTTCAACGAGCCCAATCATACGAACCCCATGCTCGCGGACTGAAGTCCCATCGCGCATGCGGCTCGTCATAAGATCCTTGACAACCGTGAACCTCTCATGTCGAGAGTTCTCCCCATACAGTTCTTTGAGATGAAAAAGTATGTCAGCATCATACTTTGTCTTCTCAAAGCGCCGTTGCATTTCATTGGACATCGACGCCATCACATAGCATCGAGCTTTAACCTCGTCGTCCCACCATTGTTTAAGCGTAACCAGCTCCTCAGGGCTGATATCGGCAGGGGCTTCCTTCAGAGGGCACTTCTCTATCGTATAAAGAAGTTTCTCCGAAGCCAACACAAGGTTGAGGTTGCGGAGCCAGTCTTGGTAGTTCAGACCGGTGAATTTGTTGCTATCCAGTATAGCAGCGAGTGGGTTTTTGAACGAAGACATTATTAATGCAGTTATACTGAAAAGAAAACAGACAATAATTACTAACTATATATAAAATAATCGCTAAGACATAAAACAAGGTCGTTAAGTTTTATGAATTACCCTCCCACTATTTTAACGATTTCACCACCCTCTAATGAAATCGAGAAAGCAAGTTTCTTTAGTGGGCACACGGAGCCCAATCAAGCGATCATGGACCCGAATAATATCAGCCATCCATGACCCCCAAAAGGTAGTTTCCAATTGCAACCGGTGCAACCTCCATGTATTCACCTCACGTCCAGTAAGGGCCCAATAATATGACGCCGTTTACTATCACGTGTCAAGATGACCCATCAATGTTGAGTCGTGAAGGACGGTCCCCTTAACGTCCCCAATAATATGAGCCAATGTTAAAGGGAGTTCCAACCGAACTCACAACAATTGTCAATGGCGTGAACAGCTTTCCGGCATACATAACCCCCTCAATAATATGAGCCGGACCATGTATACGGGTAGCATCCTCCCACTAAATCTAGTAATTTACATTTAAATATACCATGACATATAAGGGATACATTTTCAAGGGGTGGGAACGGGCCACAAACAGGCCCACTTAAAAATGATCAACAATATTAATACAACCGAATCACAAAAACCTATCGCATACACCTAACAAATTTGGCACGGCTCTCGATCATCCCAATCATGCAGATAATCTAATTAACATGCACAAATTAAATAATCAAATTATTTATCGCAAAATCATATTTTAATCATAAAACCGTATTTTATAATAAAATCGCATTTTGTCGATAAAATCAAATTTTAATCAAAAAAATCATATTTAATTATAAAATCATATTTTGCTAATTTTAATTTCATCATATTGGGCCAAAAACAATTTTGGGCTCAAAAATCTCAAAATTTCAAAATCGACCAAAATGGGCCCGATATCGAATATCGGCCCGAAAACTTCACGGGCTGCCCGGGACAGGCCCGAACTAAACCTAGAAGAATATTAGCCGTCGCATCGCTGTTGGAAGATCGTCGGACGGCGGACGCACGGCGGTGGCCGCCGCCACATATCGCGCGCGGCACAAGGCCGTGCGCGTCCACGACTCGCACGACGCAAACGCGCGATGCGCCCAACAATTGGCGCATCTAGTTGCACGATACCAGCAGCAGCATCCGACCACTTCTCGGTCGTGGCGCTACGTTTTGCGCGGCCACCATGCATGCGCGTGGCACAAGGCCGCGCGCCACCGTGACGTGCGCGGAGCATGGCGCACGTTGTGCCAATTATCGCGCAACCATTTGCGCGCCCAGCGGCCCACGGCCGACCACCTTCCAGCCAGTGTTTGCGCAACAGTGCGCGGGGCAGCAGCCCGCGATCGGCCGCCTAGCGTGACAAGCGCACAGGCTAACGCGCGTGCATATGCGCGCGGCGGGAGGGGTGGTGCGCCGCCATGCGCGGCGGCGCCGTGGCCGGCTTGCAATGCCTTTTTCTTTGTTTCAATCTGAAAATCGAGATTAGATACAATTATGGCACAATTGTATTGAAGGATCCGAGCCTTGGCTCTGATACCACTGTTGGGATAGCGGTGGCGGATCCGGATCCCGTCTCCCGGCGAGGCAGCGGAAGAACAAAATTGGGCCGGGAAACGTTCAATACAATTCAATAATAACACAATATGAACCATTCATAGGGTGTTTAGGCAGTTACCTTGCTGGCGACTTGCGCCTGGCTCTAACCGGAATTACAAGAAAACCAGCTCTTCACGGTAGGCGGCGGTAGATTCGTCAATCAGGTCCACGACCGGAAGGGAGACTCCTTCGTCAGCCTGCACTATAAGGCCTGACGAGATCAGCACGGACGGATTCTCCTCGAAAAGTTGGCCGGAACAAATTCCGGCGAGGGAGGCGGCGGCGGCGGCGACAGGCGGCGGCCGTGCGTGAGGAGAGGGAGAGGGGGCGGCGGCCAAGAGCTTTAGAGACTAGGGTTTTGTGTTAGTTACAATTGTTATGATTAAGGCCTTAAGTCTAATTAAATAGACTAGTGATAAACTTGGACCGGCCAACGGGCCTGGGTCCAACGTATGAACATTCGGTTCATCCCTATCACCGTGACTTCACATAACTCCGATCGCCGATCAGATCGGACCGATCGACTCAGTTTCCAAAACTGAATACTATGATCTGAAAAACCATTTTTCAGAACCCCAGTGCAAAATGACCGTTTTGCCCCTCAACCGCGGGAAATAACGATTTGACCCCTGTTGACTTTTGGGAAGTCGCACTTCCAAAATCCTCCTCCTATGCTCAACACATTGAGCTCAGTATTCGTGCGGGAATCTCGAATCCAGTACTTGTGTGACCCTCAATGGTTCAGGGATACAGCTAGCCGTGGGCCCATAACCATTGTGGCTCCGGAATCACAATTCCGGACTTGCCCATCGGATCATGGTAAGAGCGTATAGCAACATCGCCCCATGATCCCCTAGGTATCACTGATAGTTCCTGCAAGAACCAGTTGGTCGTGGTTAGCGTATAGACGGTCCTTTCAATCCATATATCCCGATCAGATCAACGACCATTGGTAAATCGAGAGTCGTTATAGATCCGATAGCTATGCATACATCTTGGAGATCGAATAGTGATATCGCGAGTGTATCTAGGTAAACCCATTTAACTAAAACACTTCTAGTACTCTGGCAAGAGATTTATACACTATTATCCCTTCAGATAGCATAGGATATCCACGCATGTCTGCGAGCGGTGAATCCTCGACAACGATGCATCGACTCCTACATGCATCGGGATCTCACCCAATCCCGCTGCCTAATGACCCCAAGTGAGTCGGAAAACGAGTCAAAGTTAGACGCCTATTATGTAGAGTCTCAATGACGTTTCGAGTCGTGAGGACTAATCAGTACAACCAAGACCTCGGACTTGTCCACTCGACAAATGGTAACCACTTGGAAAGTCCGAATGAGGGTAGTTCGATAGATCACCAGGTCACTATCTATCTGCATGCTCAGAACATCACAATGTTCCCTACCAATGAAACATGGTACTTCGCATCGCAGATACTAGTCTCGAGCTCGGGCGGCCTTATCCACATTTTGACGGCCCAATCGACTAGAAAATAATTCAGAATACACAGTGACTATTAGATGTGTTTCATGATAGCCGTCATACCCACTATCACATCTAACATACACTATAGTACATTCTAGGTCTTTACTCAACGCAATTGTTAATTATCATACAACACAATGAAAGTAAAGAATGCCATAAATAAATGCGAATATCATATATAAAGATCGTTTCATACAAGAGTCTATAAACACACACGCCACAAGTTGGCTAGGTGGGCATCTACTCTAACATGTCAGCGGTGCATAACGTATTTCATATCTCGATGATGCGGAAGTACATCCCGAACCCATCGTATGTGTTGGATTTTGAGCCACTTCAGTTAGCACCAGACCTATGTTTTGAGGAGCGACCATTTCAGATCTTGGCTTGAGAGAAACGCAGACTTAGAGCACGAAGTATTCCGATGGTCAAGGTCTGGTGCAGAATCACTCAGAGGATGAGGCTACCTGGGTGACTGAGGCCGATAAGCAGACGCGCTACCCAGAACATTTCGGTACGTAATCTAATTTCGGGGACGAAATTCCTGAAAGGGGGGAGAGTTGTAACGCCCAGAAATCCTAATTACGTGGAAATGAGTGCATGACTAGGGGAAAATAATTTTAGAAAATTTTATGCTATTTTATGTGATTGCATGATGGTTTTAATGTTTCAGGATATTCATGTTATGTTTATAGTCCTTTTGAGTTTCGGATGCGTGGACGAGACTACGGACGACCGAGATGGAAATATTTGAAAGTTTTAAGCCCTCATACTTTTTTTAAGAACAAATTTATTATTTTTAAGCAGCAATTTCCGATAAATAAGGTTTTTATGCATTATTGCCGAGGGGAACCCGTTTTTGCCTATACCGACTGTTTTATTGGACTTTCCTATATTTTAAAATTTAGGAGGCTATGTATTATGAAAATTTAAGATTTTAAAGCCTATGTTTATAGTTTTATTAAACATTTTAAATTAGTGGAGGGTTAGTATTGGAAAACTCCCTTATTTTCCTAATTAAAATATATAAGGGGTCATTTTGGACACAATTCATTTTCTCCCTATCCCAATTTTCAAAAACCCTACCTCCTTCCCCTCCCTCTAGCTGCCTCCTCCCCTTGGTGCTCTAGGCTCCATCGAAGTTTTGGTGTTTTCAAGGTGGTTTGTCCCGATCTCGCGTCCCCCTCTTCGGTAACTCGCAGTTCTACATTATTCCTCAATCAAGGCATGTTCTATTCTTCTTTTTCTCACCATATACATCATAATATACTTTTTTTAAAAGATATTGTATGATTTTTATGTGAAATTATCAGATCTATGTTTATTGTTTACGAATCATGCATGCATCACGATTTTTAACCCGCATTTGAATTGTTCCTTGTAAAGCTTCGGTCATGGGCGGTTCATGGGGCTAGTTTTTGGTCTAATGTTGGTCTTGGTAGTTAGCACATCAAGTTAGGGTCACGTGGGTCTAAACGGAGAGGGATTTGATCAAGGAATGAATTAGTTATGAATTTTATGGTCAGCACGTGTCCTGGCTTATCGTCTGTGCGTGATAGTAGAGTTGTTGGGGTTGGGTAAGTCGTTCTGTGTAATTGGAATGGTCAAAGTTGATTTCATAAGATATCCCATTGAGTTAGGGTCACGTATGTCCAAACGGGGAGCGATTCGGTCCAGGAATGAATTAGTTATGAGTTTTATGGCTAGCATGTGTCCTGGTTTCAGTCTGCACGTGAGCAGTGTCATTACGAGATTTGGATTGCTCACGTCTTAAATCATTTTTGTGTCTCGTTTATTTTGTTTACTAGCATATTGAGCTAGGGTTATGCAGGTCAAAATAGGGAGTGATTTGGTAAACAAATGGATTTTTAATGATTTTTACCATTTTGTCGCTCTAAGTGAGCCTCGTCGGGTTATTTTTGTGAAAATTAAGATTTCGAGTCTTAGGGGTTACCAAAGTTCGTGAATGACCTTATTTGATGTTTTAAGCATATTTTAAGATGTTTTCCAGAATTTTTAGAATTTATTTTATTTATGCGATTTTTGTCAAATTTTAATGTTTGATTTTAAAGTAAAGAAGTGAGTATTTTATAAACTTTTTAAAATTCAATTTTAAAGTTATGGGCCAAGTCATATTTAGGGTTAAGTTTCATTTTGAAGTTAAGTTAGGCTTTTGGGCTTAGAGTTAGTGGGCCAGGCACCTGAACCAGTCCTTGATCGGAGTAGAAAATGTAGAAGCTCGGGAATATATATTTAATTATATATATAGTATTTTATGTATGATAATATTTTAAATGAAAGAATTAAATATACATTGATGGGCTAAGCCTTTTAAATTGTAAGTTTTTACGAAATGCACGTATCATGAAAGTTTTATGAAACGTTAAGGCATGTAAGAATTGAAAGAAAAATCGAGGGATTGAAGTGATGTGTGGCAAGTCTATGATGGGAGCTAGTTGGGATATCGGGCCCGAGGATCCCCTATTTTATTGTATTATGAGCTTATGGATCCATGTGATCACGACATGGTGAAGTGACAGCTTAGAGGTGTGAGGGATCCCGAGGTAAGGTCGGGCGAACCGCATCGCCACGTACGTTGGTTCATAGATTGATCAATCGCTTATGTCATGGCTCATACTTCATGGATACGACTCACACGTTTTTATATTATGCTATGTCATGTTTATTATGTATGCTATACGGTTATGATATGTTACGACTGCTTTATGAATCATGTTTTACGATCATTCATGCACGCATGTTTTAAAGTTACTATATGTATGTGCTTGCATGCGATTTTACTATATGTACCTTGTTATTATTCAAATAGAGCATGCTGGGCCTTTAGGCTCACTAGATTTAAATGGTGCAGGTGATGACCAGGTTGATTTTATGCCGACCGACGGTGAGGATCTCTGAGCTCCCGTCGCAGCTGTACCCCGTGACCACTCTGACGTCTTCATCTTGTGTTATGAAACATTTTCAGTTATTTATCAGTCATGTTTAGTTTCCGAAACTTTTACGTACTTTGATTTTAATCCATATGGATGATTTAATGTTTTTAAGATATTTATTTATGTTTTAAAGTAATGTTAAGAAAAATGTTTTAAAGGGGACGAGCCATACTTTATAGATTGTTATTCCGCACCTTAGTTTTAAAAAAAAAAAATTCTAGAGTCTGGTTCATTTCACTCATCCAAGCAGTTTCCTCATAGTTCAGCTCCAACAGTTTTCATCCATCTCATCCCTCGAAGACAGACCTCCCGACCAGACTATCTGATGTGGTGGTAGCTCAATGGATGGGCAAAATTCGGTTATATCAATCGGCGTCATATGTGGGAAACGACAAAATATAACAAAAGGAATAGGCCACCCCTAAGGACTAGATTCCAGGAGGCAGCAAATAACAGCAGTAACAGTGCTGAGAAATCACGCCAAGGACCCAAGAACGAGGTCCTCACAGCAGCCGAATCGCTCAACTAGTAGCTGAAAATAGAACAGTTCTTAGCTCGACGACCATAGGTCAATCCTCCCCCTCTACACGAACCTTACCCGAAAATGCAGATGTACCAGGAAGAGGCTAATGACATTTGAATATCGTTCGACAACAAAACACTAAACTTTGATCAGTTCTCATTTTGTTATGTAAATAATTTGTTAATACAAGATCGTATTTTGGTAAAAGTCGACTAGATCAAAAGATGCTTTTTCTGCATTCATCCAATGTCGGGGTTACATCCCTATCTGAATATTTTTCGAGCAAATCTATAAGCCCGACCTGCTCGAAACCATCAAAGCCCAACTCCTGTTGGCACCAATCTCTACCTACTCGACGCCATCAACGCCCATGTCTTGTTGGAACAAAAAACAACCTGCTTGGCAATATATAAGTCCGACCAGCTCGGCACCATAAGCCCGATCATCTCGGTACCATAATACCAACTCTTGTTGGCACCAAGACCGATCCTGTAACGCCCCATTTTTAACGACTGTCCCCATTGTATCAACACTGGTCTTTTCAACGTGTTTTGTCCTCACTCGCACGCACCCTGAGAAACTTCCCATGGGGTCACCCATCCCAAAATTGTCCCAAATCAAGCGCGCTTAACTTTGGAGTTCTTAAGTGATGAACTCCCAAAAATAAGATGCACCTTGTTTGTATGAGTAGTATTAATTAAATCTGATAACCCTACCTCAACTTCATCTATAACTTCCCAGTCTCAGTGTAAAGGGCTGATTTTTTCTATAACTTAATTTACTAAGTTTGGGGTTCGAATTGAAAGAATCTAAAAGTTTGTATGCGGATTTATATAAAGAACATACAAATTTCTGGGTTGAATTGCAAAAATAGAACTTTCAATCATAGAACTTGGAAACAGATCTGATCATAAAAAGCGTGGAAATACATACTACAATGGACAGTACAATTCTGTTCAGATTACATCAAAACAAAGAATCGGTAATCTGTTATACTTCCAAAATGATAGCTATATTTCTGTACAACAAAATAGAAGAAGCTGAAAACTAAATGGAAACTGATGTCCATGATAAACACCTCCGGTTTGTTCCACCTCACACCACCCAGCTCCCTACTGATCATTACTTCACTCAAGAAAACTAGGGAGCCTAGGAGCTCAGCAAGTAAATATGGAATAACAAATACAGGCAATATGAGCATAACAATATCTTTATCTGTACTGTAGTACAAATATGAACAAAACGTATACTAAATACGATAATCTAAAAATATGTAAACTGAGGAAAGCTTGAAGAACTGGACAACATAATTTGTTAAATTTGAAAGATCTGAAAGCATAACTGCACATGATTGCAAACATTTACTGGATTTTCAAAGATAAGATCTTGAACATTTTCTCATAGCCGTGATTAAAATCACCCTGTGCTCTGTCTTTTCTTTTAATCAAAATAAAGCTTAGACAACTGTACAGTCGTCACGGTCGTTTGATCAAAGTGTCATCTGATATCATGTCTGGGGAAATAAATCCCAACTATTCTGTGAAAGGGATTATAGTTGCTAACCATAATCCTGGCCCTTTCAATTTGAAGGGACACACTGGTTCGTCAGCCAGCGTCCTCGCCCTTCCTATGGAGACCAACTTTTGCCTATGTCGTCTTTCTTAAAACTTTATTTTCTTTATTTTCTGTTCTTTTCTGGAACTTACTTTTCTTTCTTTTCTGATCTGAAACAAATCTCTGTCAAGTATGGTTCGCTGTTTTAAAACACTTTTTGATTTTCTCATAGGAAATTCATGGGAGTTCAATCAAAGAAGAAGACTGAAATCAGCTCTGCGTATGAGCAGTACGCAAGCGTACCAACGTAAAAAGAAACTCAAATCTAGACTGTTTGGTCAACTCAGATTTGGAAAAGTCAACATGACTTAAACGATCAGTAGATTTCGATGGTCAAAAAAAGTCAACTCAGATTTGGAATACTAAATCAGATCTCAACATAAAACAGTTCTGAAAGGAATAACAAATTGCGAACATGACATCAGGTCTGGGGAAGAAACAGTTCACGAACTATAAACAGTTCCAAGAAAAGAATCAGATTTCGAACTTAGCTTGAATTATCGAAACTTATAAAGTTTCCTCAATCCAAAGAAATCGAAAGTATCTAAAGTAAACTCCAGAAACAAGAATGATGAAGCTACTGACAAGAATCACGCAAGCTTCTCGCGAGCTGCTTGAAAAAAATCCCAAAAAACTCAGGAAGAAACAAGAACGAACATCTTTAAACATGTTCGAACATCTTTTCTGAATCAAACCTCAGCAAACTAATACTTTCTTTGTAAAACAACACAACTTCTTTCTGTGTTTCGAAGAACATTAAAACTCAGTTCTGAAACCTGTAAAACTCATACAAACATGCAGTTGAAACAATATATGCTTTCAATAGTGTAGCAAAAAACAGAGTTTACTTTCCTTTATCTGCGACAACAATTACAGCGAGTTTATCTGGCCTGAATCAACACAATCCGATCACTTCCTGTGAAAAGTTTTGAAAGCTTTTGTTCGGTTTTCTTGCAGAGAGCACCGTTAGTGAAAGTGTAGTATTTGAGAACGAAATATAAATGAAGTGTTTTGGTTGCCTTTATATGAAATCTGAAATCAAATAGTGAAGTGCGTTTTCTTTCAAAAGTGCTAAAATATTTAAAAGTGCTACTTCATTTTAAAAGCAACTAAAAATGAAATCCGAACCATTTTTATTTTACAAGGGAAATAAATCGGCTTATGCGAACCGGCTGACAGCTCTTGCAATCGCGCCTCAAATATGAAAATCAATCATATGATAATTGATTTACGATATTATTTCAAATAGATATCTCAAATCTTAAAACTTTCTATTTGTGGGTTTAAATGATTCTGGGCGTTATAATTCTACCCTCCTTAAAGAAATTTCGTCCTCGAAATTTACGTACTTAAACAGATCTGAGTAGCTACTACGCATATCAGCTTCGGCTTCCCAGGTTGCTTCCCTTTCTGAGTGATTTGCCCACTGAACCTTAATCATATGGATACTTCTATTTCTTAACTTACGATTCTCTCTCGAAAGAATCTTCATTGGATCTTCTTCGTAGGTCAAATCGGATGCAAGCTGGATAGTCTCATGTCTCAATTCATGAGAAGAATTCGAAATGTATTTCCTGAGAGCTGATACATGAAATACATTGTGAACTGCTGATAATTGATGGGCAACGCTAGATGATAAACTAATGGTCCAATGTATCTGGGACTCAGCTTGCTTTTTCGCCCAAATCTCATTACACCTTTCATAGGTGCCACTTTTAAAAATACATAATCTCCTACTTCAAAATTTATCTCTCGGCGATGGCTATCAACATAGCTCTTTTGTCTACTCTGTGATGTTTATTCGATCACGTATTATTTTGATAGCTTCTGAAGTCTGTTCTATGATATCAGGTCCTATCTCTGATCTTTCACCTACATCATCCCAATGTATCGGTGATCTAAATTTTCTGCCATACAATGCTTAAGGAGCCATTTCTATTGAAGCATGGTAACTATTGTTGTACGTGAACTCAACTAAGGACAATTAGAATCCTAGCTTTCTGCAAAGTCTAGAGTACACGCACGAAGTAAATCCTCTAGTGTTTGAATCACTCTTTCTGATTGTCCATTAGTTTGCGGATGGAAAGTTGTACTAAAGGTTAACTTAGTTCCCATGGCTTTATGTAAGCTCTTCAAAAACATAGAAGTAAATCTGGGATCTAGATCTGATACTATAGAACTTGGAATACCATGGAGTTTCACTATTTCTTTCACATACAGCTCAGCATACTTATTCAGATCATATGTCGTCTTTACTGGTAAGAAGTGAGCTGACTTAGTTAATCTATCGATAATAATCCAAATAGAGTTAAATGCATGGAGGGTCTTGGGTAAACCTACTACAAAGTCCATCGCTATGTTATCCCATTTCCATACTGGTATAGGGAGTGGTTTTAACATCCCCGCTGGTCTCTGATGTTATGCTTTTACTTGTTGGCATGTTAAACACTCAGAAATAAAATTTGAAATATCTCTTTTCATTCCTGGCCACCAAAACAGCTGTTGTAAATCTTTATACATCTTCGTTCCTCCTGGGTGAATTGAATACGGAGTGTTATGGGCTTCATTCATAATCTCTTTGCGCAAGTTAATTCAACTCGAGGTACCCACAATCTGTCCTGGTATTTCACAATTCCTTCTACTGTAGTATAAATATTTCCACCTCTTTCTACATATTGCTGCTTCCATTTAATCAGTTGTTCATCCGTCATCTGACTATCTCTAATCCGATCCTTCAAAGTAGATTGGATTGTAAGAACATCTATTCTAGCAGCATAACTCTGTGTAACTACTTCTAGCTCAAATCTATCGATTTCTATTGCTAATGGAGTTTGAACTGAAAGTTGTGCAAATCCCACTGCTCTTCTGCTTAATGCATCAGCTACTACGTTAGATCTACCAGGATGGTAGTTAATTACACAATCGTAGTTATTAACTAATTCGAGCCATATTCTCTGCCTCATGTTAAGCTCTTTCTGGGTAAAGAAATATTTGAGGCTTTTGTGGTCTGTAAACTTTCGCATTTTCCCTCATAAAGATAATGTCTCCAAATCTTTAATGCGAAAACCACTGCTGCTAATTCAAGGTCATGAGTAGGATAATTATTTTCATGAATTTTCAGCTGCCTAGAAGCGTACGTGTAACGCCCAAAAAATTCATAGGACCACATATTTGAGCATTTTCTATTTTAAGGGTCTATTTGATATTTCAGTTTCAGCCTTAAGTTAATTTTAATTGTTTTAAAAAATTTGATTTTCAGTTGTTGTTTTGAGGCATGACGCGGACGGTTTCCAGACAGCTGTCGCCCGAGCACAAACACGAGCATATTTCAGCTTTTGGTTTGAAATGCCATCGGCTGGACAAAAATAGTTCCTTTTAAAAAAAAAGTTTTGGTAAAGTTTTCAAATGCAAAACAGTGGTAAGGAGTATTTGACAAATTCTTTTGAAAAGGACACGGGTTGGTAGGATCCCATGCCTACTCGAGTGTTAATACCTACTACAATTATATCTCGTATATGATTGTTTTTGTAAGCAAGAAAGTTTCATTGTTGTCCAGAAATTTCCCTACTTTTTCTCTTAAAAACTTCAAGGTGCTCGTGGTGGTGCTTGTGGAGAACTCTTATATCTCGTATATGATTGTTTTTGTAAGCAAGAAAGTTTCATTGTTGTCCAGAAATTTCCCTCTTTTTCTCTAAAAACTTCAAGGTGCTCGTGGTGGTGCTTGTGGAGAACTCCTGTTGAGACCGGCTGCTCTTGTGTTTCGCAGTAAAGGCAAGTAAAGGCTGATTCTTTCTACGCCATTTTAAAGCATATATATATTGTTCCAGTGCATGATTGTTGCCTGTTTATGTTAACGATAAGTTATGTTCATGTTTAAACATGTTTAAGAAAATTATATAATGACGAGTTCAAAGTTATGTTTCTGTTTCAAAGCTTTTACAGAGTGCTTCGATAAAGAAGATGATGTTGTTTAAAAAAAACACTGAGGAGTCGGGTTTAAGTGATTCCATGTTCAGGAAAGTTCTTCTGGTGAATTTCATCTTTAAAGCAGTAGTCTTCGCTTCAGCTGATGTCATTTGCATCCACGTCTCCCAGATGTTTTAAGAAAGTTAGATGTTTAAAAGTACGATGAAGTTAGCTTAGATTCCCGTATGTTTACGAATGTAATTCCTTTTTGATGTAATATCGGGATTTGATGATTGTGTAATCAGTAGTTGCTAGTTGAACCAGTATAAAGTCTGGTTTAATAGGCGACGGCTGGTAGCGTGATCATTGTTTCGATATTACAATTGTTATCATAAAATCAGCAGGTGCATCTTTCCTTGTTAAAATCAGCAGTTGCACTTCTTTGTTGAAAATCAGCAGCTGCATTGTTATCGTAAAATCAGCAGGTGCATCTTTCCTTGTTAAAATCAGCAGTTGCACTCTTTGTTGAAAATCAGGCAGTGGCATTGTTATCGTAAAATCAGCAGGTAGCGTGATCATTGTTTCGATATTACAATTGTTATCATAAAATCAGCAGGTGCATCTTTCCTTGTTAAAATCAGCAGTTGCACTTCTTTGTTGAAAATCAGCAGCTGCATTGTTATCGTAAAATCAGCAGGTGCATCTTTCCTTGTTAAAATCAGCAGTTGCACTCTTTGTTGAAAATCAGGAGCTGCATTGTTATCGTAAAATCAGCAGGTGCATTTTTCCTTGTTAAAATCAGCAGGTACCCTTCTTTGTTAGAAACCAGCAGGTACCTTTCTTTGTGAGAAACAGCAGTGGTTGTTGTTTTTGATCTTTTGTTAAGTCTGTATTAGATCCATTACAACAATAGTAAATTCATATAGAATTTCAGAGGTTGTAATATCGCACTTTGCATTTTTGACATCTGATAATGAGAAATTGTTTCAGCTGTCTCAGTACTTGGCTCCATTTTGTTGTTTGCATTTCGAATTGTTTCCGCAGCAGTGGTTGTTGTTTTTGATCTTTTGTTAAGTCTGTATTAGATCCAATACAACAATAGTAAATTCATATAGAATTTCAGAGGTTGTATTATCGCACTTTGCATTTTTTGACATCTGATAATGAGAAATTGTTTCAGCTGTCTCAGTACTTGGCTCCATTTTGTTGTTTGCATTTCGAATTTTTATTTTAGTCATAAGGGATACAGCTTATGACATCTTCCATTCAGCCCTTCTATTCTTTTTATTATTCATTCGTGACCCCATGAGGATTGGGACGTCACAACTTGGTATCAGAGCATGGTCCTGAGATAAACACACGCACTTCCGGTTGGAACAGCTGTTGTCGACCGTTTCTCCAGCGCTGTGAGTTTATTTTATGTTTTAGAGTATTTGTTTTTAACTTTAGCATGTTCTTGCTGTAATATCGGGATTTGATGATTGTGTAATCAGTAGTTGCTAGTTGAACCAGTATAAAGTCTGGTTTAATAGGCGACGGCTGGTAGCGTGATCATTGTTTCGATATTACAATTGTTATCGTAAAATCAGCAGGTGCATCTTTCCTTATTAAAATCAGCAGTTGCACTTCTTTGTTGAAAATCAGCAGCTACATTGTTATCGTAAAATCAGCAGGTGCATCTTTCCTTGTTAAAATCAGCAGTTGCACTTCTTTGTTGAAAATCAGCAGCTGCATTGTTATCGTAAAATCAGCAGGTGCATCTTTCCTTGTTAAAATCAGCAGGTA
>KQ998957.1:0-11380 GCA_001598015.1 Dorcoceras hygrometricum
GCTGTTGAAATAAATTTGGTACTTAACCGACGATAATTGTTAACGAGCTAGTTTTGACAATCTTCAGAAGTGCCTAGATCACAAGCATTATGATCCAATCGGCTGATCTCAAAAAACCAAAATCAATTAATTAGCACAGTGTTTCCATTAAAAAATTATTTGGGAGGACTTATTTTCAAACTGATTTGAAATTGATTTATACGATTAGTATATTATCCATTTGTTTTTTCCTTCTGCGGTCAACAAAACACCAAAATTTCATTTACGTAAACATACGAATCAATATCGAATCATGCCTAAATTCTTTTTAGAGTTTACTGATCCAGCACTGTGTATCCGATACGTGTGCATGGGTTTGTGGAGTGTAATTGAGAAGATTTATAATTTTCTCACATTAAAAAACACTCAAATACCAAATAATTTTCAACTGAAAGTATGCATATTTATATATGGTGTGTATTGGAGATTAAGTGAAAAGAGTATTGATTTCTGGGGACATCATTTGAACAATTTTTATAAATTTTCACGGGATATAGAATTTCTGTTAGAAAATTAATCGAAAGATTATAAATTTTCATGGGATATATAATATCTGTAAGCTCGAATCAAATTGAATTAATGGCTGAGAAGCAAAAGATTATGACATTAGAGACAAAATCATTATCTATTTATTGTTAATTAAAAGTTTAAGATATTTATAAAATATACCATTACTGAGTATATTGGAAATCAAATCATTTATACTATTTTTAATTTCAATTCGAAATAAAATAAAATAAAAGGTAATTCTAAGAAGGTGTACAATAGCAAGATAGGTAAAATTTCCAATATAGTTTTTTGAGAAAAACTAAAAATAAAGTCGCTCTTGTTGTAGGCACACATAGTATTTGACTATGAAACGAAAATTGGACACAGACTAAAATTATCTAGATAAAAAAATGATAATTATTAAATACCTATGAGAACATTAGTGATGTATTATTATGAATAAAGCATGCGAGTATTTTAAATTATCAATTAAAAATAATATTAAGATAGTTAGTTACAGTTTTCCAAGCTGAAATCCTGGAAATATTGATATAAAATAAGAGCGTTAGAATGAAAAAATTATGATTTCAAAGAAAAAGTTATATTACTATACTACTATATTATATGAATATGATACCTTTTGGGCTCTATATATCTTCTTTTTAGTTTTGAAACTTAGCAAAAGATGATTAATTTACATATATCTTATATGAATATGGTGTTATGTTTTTATTTTTTTTATCTTCTATATAAATATTATTGATTAGATATCTAATATTTATAAGTTTCACATGCACATCACATATGCACCCTTACTAGTATATCTAAACGTACAAGTAGATATTTCTGAGCTAGACTCATGAGTTTATGAGTTTATATCAATGAGACTATTCGACCAAGTCCATATAGTAATATTTCTAATTTAGAAATAATATCTTGATATAATAAATAATTCGAGAACTTTGCCATAAAGAATCGGCCAAACATTAAAATGTCTTATGGTCCGTGTCTGGCATTGTTCTCACTCTTCCCAGTACTCAAAATTCTTAAAACGGAAACTTTTTATTCCTCGTCGTGCGCCCATGGTTTCCCCCCTCAAATTGGAGTTTTCTACCTAAGTTGTTTATGATAATATTGTGTACCGTATCACTTGATTATTGTGGAATTTCCTTCAAAAACTGGTGTACACGTAAAATATACAGAAACGAGAACAAACTTTTTCAATATTCAAACAAAAGAGAAAGAAGAACGATATTACAATAGTGAGAAAGAAGCTATACTGCTCTCTACAACGAAATTATAGAAAACCAGTATGTTTTTCTCCCTTTATTTGACAGCAAATGCTAAGTGGGATGAGGTACACTCCGCAAAAACCAGCCACCGTATAAACCAGACCCGTATAATTAGTTTTTATACAAGGCCCTCGTACGATGTTTATAATGCAACGATAGCTAGTTCATGATATGTGTGCGTCCACATAGCATAGAACCACCTTAAAAATGGAAATTCAGAAGTAGCTAATAGCAATCCTCCATGCACGAACCGCGAATTTTACAAGTGTAGCATGATTTTAAGCACATTGGAAGCCTGGTGGAACTTCCTTGGAGCAGACATTAAGAAGCAAGCTAAGGGAAACCGGGATATTAAGGTTGATGCCCAAAATGTTGGCTTTAATGGCTGTGCAAAGGCAAACTGCCGCCTCCAGATCGGCTAAGCCCTCGAGTAAGCTGCAACACGGTGTTACCGGTGGAGCGCCGATGGTCACAGTTATCAATCCATTGAGCAAGTCGGCACATGCAGCTAGTTTTAGGGTGTCCCTAGGGCAGGTGGCTGGGGCAGGGGGACTCGGGGAAGGTTTGGGATGGGGCTTCGGCGTCGGCGTCGGCTTCGGCTTCGGCTTTGGTTTCGGGGTAGGGCAATCGTTGTTTGCTGCCGCGAAAGTGAAGAATAGAAGGTTTAGCACTAAAAAGAGGGCAATGGATGTGCTTTTGTTGGAAGCCATAAGCTTTGCTTAGTGCTTGTGTGCAATGGAGGGATGTGAAAAAGAAGAGGGTTTTTGGGATGGAAGGATTTGAGTACAAGGAGTTGAATTTATAGGAGAGACAATGGACTTTGGTACAGCGGGGAGATAGGGAGGGCTTCTCCATATTTCACAACACTTTTGACTTAATCAAGTATCTTTTCTGTACAAATAAAATAATTTTGGAAATATACTTCAACTCTTTTTGTTTTTGAATAAATGTATACTTGAACTTATATACATAGAATGATGTGAAATCTACTTGCAGCTATTTTTGAATCGAGTGACATATTTGCGAGGCTAAGAACAAAGCCAAACTTGATATGTGAGGTCAAGATGAAAGTAAACTTTAAAGATCTTCAAATTTTAATTTCATAATGAGTTTGCACATAACCGAGTATACATGAACTGGCATACCATTTATTTTATTTCAAAACAAATATATATAGTGAAATAAAACCTTGAAAAATAATATTTATCTTTCTATCACTACTTCCACAGGCTAGTTTCAAATAAATTAGCCATTCAAGAAAACAATAATCATGTTTTCTGAGGGAAATGAAAAATATAGATATACCATGAAAAATATAAGGTTCTGTTTGGATAAATTTTTTAAAATATTTTTATAAAATTTTTTTTCCAAGTTTTGCAAATATTTGAAAGTTGTTTTACGGATAAGCATGTGTTTGAAAAATTATTTTATAAAACAAATTTTAAATTTAAAAATATTTAGAGAACTATTCTAAGAAATGTTTTATAATCTAAAAATATACTAAAAGAGATTCGCGCAATAGATGTAATACAAAAATTTTAATGATCCTTTATATAAATTTTTTCAATAATTTGTATTCTAAAAACATCCTAAAAACATCGTTCACATTTTCTTTAAAAAAATCTGCTTTCAAATTAGAGTTTTAAAAATATTTTACAAAAATCTTATTAAAATATATTTTAAATTTTTTAATTCAAAAAATACTAATAATATTTTTATAAAAGCTTGTCACCTAATAACTATGTATATATTCTGTACCGTCATGGGTCTACCTTGTGACTTTAGCTAGCTGGCATCACTTGCATAGATTGGGCAAAGTTTTGGATGCATGTGAAATAGGGTAGCAAATTGCCATGTTTCTTTGCTAAAATCATATATACTGATTTATATATATATATATATATCATATCTTTTTTGATGTTATTTGAACAATATGGTCTCACTAATATTATAACGAAATATATTGTTTCGTTATATCGTTATCTACATAATTGTATATAAATAACATTATCTACATTCCATATTTTGTACAATTTGAAAATCGACCATCCATATTTTATATTCAAATTAGACTCATACTTTAATTTTGTATATTTGCTGTCAAACAACTCGTATTTGGAGTCGACCTATATGACGATGATTTGGTTTATAAATTGTAATACATGAATTGATGAGCTAGGGAATGGTTCGATTTTGTTAATTACGCCCCTAATTAATTAATTAATTAAGGTTCTTCACTTCCATAGATTATACAAATTGGATTCAATTTTTAGATTTATAGCCAGGCAGCCAGCCGTATGTGCTTGTGCAAATAGCTCTTTGATCATTTTGGTTCGAACATGGGCGATCAATTAATCGGAAAACGGAATTTTGATTTTATATAACAAGGGAGGAGAAAATTTGTGTAAGCTAAACTGTTCTCTGGTATAGTGGAATAAGCATTCCTATAATCTCTCTAAACCATGAATACAACATGTTACGTTATGAATTATTAGAAATTATTGCTCATTAATCAGATCAATTTCAATATTTGTAATTTTAAAAAAACATAGGATCTACGCGTTATTGAAATATTTAAATATATTATCGACGCGTATTTTTTTACATAACATGCATATATGATATGATGTGACGTGAATACTGTTGTTGTGAGATATTTTTGTTATTTTATATATGTCAGAAGTAATGCGTATGTTCTAATACAGTAAATAATGATCTTGTTTGAGACTCAAAAAAAAATTATACTGATTTAATTCAGTTACAACAAGTATAATCTGAAATAAATTTGCTATGAAAATCAATGACTTCCATGATAATATATTTGTAAAATATATTTATGACATTTTGGAGCAAATTGTAAAAGTCTACATGTTGGGTTCTTAGGTATGGCCCCTATTATGGGTATCAAAAGGTGGAATGTGAGTGATATCACGGGAAAAAACCTTAAGTCGAATGAACATTTTTTGCTTACCCATGTTCCCTAGGTTTTTTTTGATCGACTAATCCTGGCCTGGGAAGTAATTAACGATATTTGGCCTAATCAATATGTATTTTAATTATAAAAAATAAAAATCTGCAATAATATTTTTTCAAATATGGAAACAATGTTGTATGCGGCCAAGGCTTGGATGTATTATATCCTACCCACCAACGACCAGGCCATTTGTGCAGAAACTTCTTCACACATCGATTGCGTCAGCTTAAATCATAACTTATGATATGCATACAATTTGAGATAAGAAATTTTACTGCTTCATGCATTTAATCAACTATTGCGGGTATATCTACCTAGCTAACATATATAAAAAAAAATCACTGAAATTAAATGGAAACTTGAACTTTAACCCGTGTATTCTCGATCTTGATCATTAATACTTTAATTTTATAGAGAATATGATATATGCACAGGCACACATGTCTGTCTTTCATTGCACATATTAAACCCTAATCAAATAAACTCAGAAATATGGATTTTAATGCAGCAAATCGTTGAATATTCTTAAAAAAACTATGATTCCTCTTACAAATGGACACGTACAAGTGACAGCTAACTAGCATTGCAAGTGTCTGAAAGTATACCATTGATATCCCTTATCCCTATTCCACTCTTGTATTGTAATTCGGTTGTCTACAATTTGTAGGGAAATATATACTTTTTAAAAAAAAAAAAAAAAAAACCCTATTGGGGTTGTCTCTAGAATATATGCATTGCCCCCACACTCGTCAGGTCTATTGTAAGGGGCCAAAATCCCATTAATTTGGCATGTCTTCATGTGATTTAAAGCGTCCTCTGGTCCCTATCCAACGACAACTAGAGCTATATTATGAGTTTCTTCTTTCCAGTTTAAGGATAACCAAATTTACTTGATGTTGATTAATGGAAATCATGCTGACTAATGAGCTACATATAGATCCACACTCACTCATATTCCGCTGCTTTTCATTGCAGGAAAAAGAAAGAGAAGAGGAGCTCTCGCAATCGAACATCCAAATAGCATGAAATAGTGCGTGTGGTTAAAATGAAGAGATTAGAACTTCATGGAATTCGAAATACGCCATTGAAATTGGTTTTCTCAGTACAAATTTACATCACCATCATTCAAGTGTATGACGAATATATATTAATGCAAAATTTGGAAATTAGCTTCTATTTTTGATACACGTTACTAAGAACTATGGTGCCCATTCTTTGGAATGATTTCATGATAGATATTGATTTCTCATCCTTGTCTTGTCTATCAGCAACAAGTTCACAAACCACTTATTGGCTCACCCTTCACCCCCCCTACATTTGAGGGTTGCTTATCCAAAAACAATTAAAATCATTTTTATGAAATAGCAAACGTCAGAGGACGTCGGAGTGTCTCCGATTAAATCCAACCGATGCTTAAGTCAGTCAAACTGTTGAGAAGTGATAAGCAAAAGAATGTGTCTGTCGATTGGGCGTGTTAATGCGAGCGGCTGGACCGGTATGCTATACGATTGGGCGGGATCCACATTGCGCCATTCAAACATCTTTCACGCGCAAAACATATTTGTAAGCTTGATCGATGCAATCGTACGAGAGGATTACTCTCCGGGCTAATTAACGTGCGTGATGGCAGCCATCGGCTCGGCGGTAACTCCTAGTTCGGATACTCGGGTTTCGACATATGTTACAACATGATAACCACATGGCTCATGTACTCAGTTCCCGATGCCGTAGTCCCGTGATAAGTGATAGTGTAATATCAATTTTATTTATAAAAAAAACGATGCATAATTCACTTCAAATTCATGATATACAAAAATTATTGCAACTCCTTAGGTCAAATAGATAAATTCTCATTACAATTTCGTCAACTTTAACTTTTTTAATGTTTTGGAAACTCACCGCCGTAACTTTCTTTTGGTGTGAACGGTATAATTAATCTCAAGCTAATGCTATAACATTCAAATCGCTCTTACCAGTTAAACCACACTATAACATATCATCTACGACAAACTCGACTGAGAAGGTGTTGGTAGAGTCTAACAATGCCACTAATCAAATGATCTCCTCTCCACCAAGGCACCAACTGTAACACTCTTGGAACCTTCTTCCATTGTATTCATCTTTAACCTATATATGCTGCATATTCTTTGTCCAATTGGGAACAAACACTTGATGATTTAGTTAGAGTCATTTCATTACTACTAGAACTCGCTGGTCAGCTTTTGCAACTAACTGTATTTTGGTGTCAATTACAATTAACATGCTTTGTCAGGTCAATTTTGCATTAAATATCTGTTAGTTTTCATTACAATGAGCCATCATGTAGTGGGAACAGATACAACGAAGCATAAACTATAAAGTAAGTTGTGTTTGATTGATTGGATTAGGAGTTGTGAGAGCGATTTCAAATCAAGTATTTGGACATAGAGGTGGCAAGATCATGACCTGTAAACCCATCCGAGTTGATTGGAAACTTATTGATTAGAGTTAATAGTTTCCGATTCTAGTCCGATCAGATTAGACCCGAAATCTAACCCAAAATAAATAATCGGTGACTCTAAAATATTGGGGTTTATGTTTATTATATTTTTTTAAAAAATTATTATATATTGATATCGTATTTTTTTCTTCACTAATATTTATTTTGAAAAATATATATTTTCCATTTTTTTATTTTTCATAGTAAGTGTTTTTAAATTTCTATGATTATATCATATAAAAGTGACTTGTTTTTAAATTAATAATTAGTATGTTTTGTTTAATTTTATTTTATTATTCTTTTTCAAACATAAGAAAATATAAAATCAAATCGGGTTGGATCTCATCGACCAGGTTGGATGAATTCGGGTTGGACCATTTCATGTTGATTTTGAGTTTGGTTGTTCGGTTTGAAAGAGTTTACAATATTTTGCATCAACCCGATCAAATTCTACTGGACCGACCCAAATTTACAAACCCTACTTCCGAATCCATATATTTGAAATTCTAGCTATGTAAATCTACAAGTTTCAAAACAGATCCATCAAGGTTAAAATGTGTAGCAAAATTTGTAGGACTTAACATTTTGAAGTTAGCTCTTTTAGTAAATCTTATAATATGTTTTTTTTCTAAAAAAATTAAAATATTCATGAGAGTGAAGTTAGCGTGACCGATTCAATCATATACTATACAATACAGCATGTTGCATGTATTTAGATTAAACTTTTTATAGTATATATATATATATATATTCAAGATCGAAACCCAGGAAGCAGGTGTCGCCCAAATATATTACACATGGAAAGCCCAACACTTCGATATCGGAAACTTCTAATTGGGTCTTCCATTGGGCCCAAAAAAAACTCAGATCATCAGAATGCTGAAGTGATAATAGGCATTATGATTGAAGGACAAAATATCACATCCAAAGATATGAAAGAAAATGAGTTGATATCAACACAAATAAGTCACATTCTTGACAAACAAATCTCAATTAGATCACCGCACACAGAAGTAGGTCCAATAGAGTTCTGTGGAATAAAAGATATAAAAACTGCAATATCGAATTATATGAATTAAGTTCTTCTCTGTTAAAGATGTTCCAATACATAATATTCTTATTATTATTTCGACTTATATTCCCAAACAAAAATGGATCCCGCTCTAATAGATCCGAATAGATCGACTATTAATGCACATCTCAATCACGTCTATTTCATGTCGTCAAACCGAGTTCCTAACTAAGAAGGCCCTTTTACTCCAAAATGTCTCGTCTCGTCCACTTGAAGCTGAACAATATTTTTTCCACAAGCAATTGGAAAGTGGGATACATTTAAATTCAGTAAAATACTTTTTCAATAATATTATCATGAATTATATTTAACTTCTTGTCGTTGAACGAATATTATCTTATAACCAATCATAAATAAAAGGTTGTTAGAGGATACGGGAAAAATATTTGAGTTAACATTTATTTTAATCATAATATGTATCCACAATTAATTTTAATGTAATGGATCATGCATGCTTTGTCTTCTCTTAACTTATAGTTTCTCTGGTTTGTGTGAGTACTTGAAAAAAATATAACCAAATGATAGGTTAGTTAAGTACTTAAGTTGATGTTAAAAAATAATTTATTGAAAGAATGGTGTAACAAGGTGTACAAAAATAAGGTAAAATAGCGTTATGAATCATAAATAGAGCTGTTATAATTTAAAATATAACTATCTAGGTTGATTTCATGTCCAAAATCATATTTAAGTACGGATGTTGCTATATATTTTAAAATTGCAAACCATGTCGATAAAATTTACATGTGATTTTTATAATTTTCATGATATATATAAGTAACGTTCTTGCTATAAGGTTATGGACAGTCAACCAAAAGATATATCGTTTGATAAAAAAGATATAAATTGAATTCAGAGAGCCATAGAAGTGAAAACGAATGGTGGGAAATGAAGATGAATCGAAGATGAAACATGAGCTACAATTTAATTTATTGATAGCAAAAAGTGTGCAATTATTAAATAAAACAAAATTGCCGACAAATTCCAATCCCTTCGGCCGTAGGAGTGGCGAAGTAAACGCCTACATATTTCAGAAACAGAATTCAACGAGAGTAAATTATTTAATGATTTATATTCTTATTTCCTTAGGGTTCAATAAATAAGTGAGACCTTTTTAAGAAAACAAAACACAAAAATAATAGTATAAGATTAACCTCCACCAAATAAAACCTTTCCAAAATAGGACCTCCATTGAAAAATATTCACACCAAGCACCCGATTTTCTTTTCAATTAAGTTGTTATAGTCATTACAATTATATTTTTGCATAGTAATAAAGTGCAAGTTGGATGCTTCATGACTTATTTATTAATTTCATCAGTTATCGGAGTAGACTCTGTAATTGAGTGGGAATATATATTTATTCAGTTCTGTTTTCAAATTCCGCGTATTTATCTTATCTATAATTTAGTTCTTTATTGAATGTACCAATTACTACATAATAGTGTACATAATTGTCATTGAAGGGTGCATAAATTTTTATTGAGTGAAGTTTTTATATAATTTAGTGAAATGTTTATAAGTAGAAGTTATATAACTTTTCTAGAGACGGTTTTCATCACATAAGCGAAATTTTGTTGGTTCTTTATGATCAATATTGTACAAACACTTTTACAGTCCACCTGGTCATCGAGCAAACGGCTTCAATGTTAGCATATCAATGTACGAGGATACTCCAACCCCCACCCCCTCCCCAAAATGAATTGGATATTCCACTAGGGGAAAATGTCATATTGGTCCTCTATCTTTAACTGTTTTATCTTTTAGTCCTATAACTAGTCAAGTTTCAGTATTGATCCTTTAACTTTTAATTTTTATCTATTTTAATCCAATTTTACTAAATTGACCAATTTTGACTTTATATTGCTGATTCGGCGATGTTGGTTTGATGATATGTCAAGACATTTGAGAATTTTTGAATTTAACGTAATATTAACCTACTTGAAATGATACATTATTGGATAAAAAATATAAACTATAAATAAATAATTGAAAAATACACAATTAAAAAGTCCATGTGTATATCTTCAAACAATATGTTACTAAGGTAAATCATAAATTTCATAAAAAATTAATGTTGATCAATTTAATAAAATCGGATTAAAATAGATAAAAATTAAAAGTTAAAGGATTAATACTGAATTTTGACTAGTTACAGGACTAAAAGAGAAAACAGTTAAAGATAGAGGACCAAAATAACCTTTTTCCCTATTCCACTAGGACAAAAGCTATAGCTGTTAGCCAAGATGCAACTTTATTTTCTTATATTGTGGCAGCTTATAGTACATCTATTATGTGTGTTAAGATCGATTGTTAGGTCTATAAGCCCGATGAGATGCGCGTCTAACTGCAGTGCGCGTCTAACTGCAGGTGCGCGTCTAACTGCTACTGCAATCTCATATCTCTTAGATGATCAGTCTTACTCTTTCCCATAAAGTTGACCCTATCACCAAATGAGATAGTATTATTCGTTAAAATATGACCTCACGCTTTTACATACTATTTCGCTATTCAGATCAAATAACACCAATGTTAACAACTTAATGTACGAGAGCTTTTCATAAGGTTATACTTATCTCATCCTTGTAAACTAAACTCGACAGCTAACTATGCATGCGAGATTAGTGGCTTCGAATTGTAACCAGTATATTATGTATATCACATGAATGTAGGACGAATGATTTGAGACGATGATGTGGAAAGCATGTTAAGAGCATCTCCAACTCTGCTCTATTTTGAAGATTTACACCAATTTGGTGTGGAAAACTAACTCCAACCCTACTCCATTTTTTGCACCAATTTGGAGATTTGGTGTTGCCACTGAAATTTGGACGCCAAAATGGTGCAAGAAAATCTGCACCAAAGTTTTCCCTGCGCCAAAGCTTTTCCCTGACTTTTTTTTTAATTTTTTATTATAAATAATAATTACTAAAATAATATTTAACGTAAAAAAATTTTAAAAAAATCAAATTTATAGAAAATTAACTTAATTAAGTAATTTTATTAATATTAGTATAAATTTAAACTATTATATTGTTT
>KQ998957.1:12112-31638 GCA_001598015.1 Dorcoceras hygrometricum
CCCCCGCGGAGACCGGTTCGGGGACGGGGACCCCCACCCCCGCCTCTAATATTAAATAGATAATATATATATATTATTTATTATTCTATATTATCATTAATATAAATTTAATATTACATATTATTGTTACTCAATAGTATATTATTAAAGAATATGCATATAAATGTTATTAATAGATTATTATTTAGGTTTGAATATTTTTAGTCATCTAAATAGTAATATGATTTCTATTGAACAATAATAGTAATATTATTTCTATTATATATATATACACAATATCGGGGCGGGTTCGGGGGGGTCGGGAATGGGGGGGCTATTACCATTCCCATCCCCATCCCCATTTGATTCGGGGATAGAAAAAATTTCCCATACCCGCCCCCGTTCGGGTTTTCCCCGCGGGCCCCCAAAATCGCGGGGAAAATTATCATCCCTATCTAAGAGCTTCAATTTGGCTAACACATCCTGTTAATTTTGAAATGTCATGGAGTATATTTCTCATGCGGCACTCTGCACTGATATTTTGTTACGTACTTGTAGCTTGTCTGGTTTGTTGATATTGTAAAATTCTTTGATACGAGATCAGAACTGATCTTTATATTGTCAGATACCAATAATTGGATTTTGTGATATGTCTAGATATATATGACATAAAAGTCTGCTTCTTCAACATTGTAAGAAGCAGTTCTGAATTGCATGCCATTAATTTGCTTGGAGCAAAGAGATAACATAGTATAAATTGTGGTGTGAATACTTGATAAATTGTGATATGTTATTTATAATGGAAATAATTCAATCCAAAGGTCATTGTTTAGATCTGAAAATCCAATCTGACGGTCATTGTTTAGATCCGAAATCATTCAATCCAACAGTCATTGTTTAGATCTGAAAATCCAATCCGACGGTCATTATTTAGATCCAAAATCATTCAATCCAACAGTTATTGTTTAGATATGAAAATCAAATCCGACGGTCATTGTTTAGATCCAAAATCATTCAATCCAACGGTCATTGTTTAGATCTGAAAATCCAATCGTACGGTTATTTTTAGATCCGGAAACATCAATCCAACGGTCATTGTTTAGATCTGAAAATCCCATCGGACGGTCATTGTTTAGATCCGAAATCATTCAATCCAACAGTCATTGTTTAGATCTGAAAATCCAATCGTACGGTTATTTTTAGATCCGGAAACATCAATCCAACGGTCATTGTTTAGATCTGAAAATCCCATCGGACGGTCATTATTTAGATCCGAAATCATCCATCCAACGGTCATTGTTTAGATCTGAAAATCCAATCGGACGGTCATTATTTAGATCCGAAAACATCCAATCCAACGGTCACTGTTTAGATCTGAAAATCAAATCCGACGGTCATTGTTTTGATCCGAAATCATTCTTATCTTCTAAGTCATTATATATGGATTGATAATTGTACTTTACACCACCACATTTTGAATTCTCACTAACACCAAAATGTCTTCTCATTCTCAGTTTAATGCATCATCCTCTAGTTCATCTTCACTTTCAGACATTGAAGATGAAACACAGATGGATTGGAATGATGTTGAGAATTATGAAAATAAAAGAAAAGCAATATTGAATGTTATAACTCAAGATCAACAGATGGTTGCTACGTACATCGTCCAACAGGAGCAAGAAGTCATACATGGTGGTTCAATTCTAGGTCATATAGTAATTCATCGTGAACGATAAATCGCTGATCGTAATTTGTTCAATTATTATTTTTCTGATAATCCAACATATAACGAAGCTATGTTTCGAAAAAGATTTCGAATGTATCGTAATCTTTTCCTTCGTACAGTTGACGCGGTTACGAATCATGATATCTATTTCACACAACGACATGATAGTGTGGGGCGCCTTGGGCTTTCGACACTTCAAAAGGCAACAACTTCATTGCGTATTTTAGCCTACGCTTTACCTGCCGATGCTACTAATGAATACATCAAAATTGGAGAGTCAACTGCAATTGAATGTATGAAACGCTTTTATCGAGCTATAGTTGAAATTTTCCCGATGAAATACTTGAGGTCACCCACTGCCAATGATATTGTAAGATTACTCTATATTGGTAGACAACGAGGATTCCCTGGAATATTGGGCAGTCTTGACTGTATGCATTGGAATTGGAAAGATTGTCCGACGGCTTGGGCAGGTCAATATGCAGGTCGCGGCGGATCTCCAATAATCATTTTAGAAGTTGTGGCTGATTATGATCTGTGGATATGACATGCATATTTTGGTATGCCTGGATCGAACAATGATATCAATGTTTTACATTCGTCCAATCTGTGATTATGATCTGTGGATATGACATGCATATTTTGGTATGCCTGGATCGAACAATGATATCAATGTTTTACATTCGTCCAATCTGTTTTCCAACCTTGCACAAGTATTGCTCCTCCAGCTCATTATATAATTGGAGGAAAAGAATATGATACGAGATATTACTTAGCTGATGGCATTTATCCAAAATGGTCAACTATAGTCCAAACTATCTACGATCCCCGTGGCCCAAAAAAGAAATATTTTGCTATGAAACAAGAGTCCTGTAGAAAAGACGTGGAGCGTGCTTTTGGTGTTCTCCAGTCCCGATTTGCGATCGTTGCTTCGCCAGCCCGTGCTTGGAAGAAACATCATTTGCATGATATAATGGCATCATGTATTATAATGCATAATATGATTATCGAAGATGAAGTGACCTTGAGTAATCTTCCAGTATCTGAATCTCCCTTTCTGATGGACCATCTGTCTGGGGTGAAAGGATGTGCTAAAGGTCAACTTAGTACCCAAAGCTCTGTGTAAACTCTTCCAGAAAGCTGACGTAGATCTTGGATCTCTATCAGATTCGATCGAGACTGGGATATCAAGAAGTCTTATTATTTCTCTTATATACAGCTCAGAAATAGTTCGCTTGATCGAGCTAATAGGTACCATGGTACTAGGTTTGGTATAGCTCCCCAGTGCTTGTCTGGTTTCTATACATGTCATCTGATATGGCTCCCTAGTGCTTATCTGGTTTCCATACACGTCAAGTTTGGTATGGCTCCCGGAACGTCTACCGACCCAATACCTCGTAGATGGCATGGCTCCCGAGACGTCTCTCGACCCCATTCCTCGTAGTTTGACATGGCTCCCGAGACATCTCTCGACCCCATATCTTGTAATAGTTAACCACAATCAAGTCTCATAATTCAAAACATTTTTTTTTACATCTCAAACTTTCTGTTCTCAACCTTAGTTCTCAACCTCAGGCCTCAATAGTAAAAATCTATTTGCTTAAAGCTACGTAAAATCTGAAAAAGATGTTTAAAACTCAAACTGTTCATCATCATAAAAACTATCCTGAAAATAAATCTCCAGTTTGCATTTTTATCCCGACCGCAGGCTGCTCCTAGAACTCAGACTGGACGCACTGACCAGCTCGAAAGGCAGAATCAGCTTACGAAAATCTATACAGTCTATCCAGAACAGCTCGGGCACTGATAACAGCTCGAAGCACTCGATCGGATTAGAGTACAGAGTCCAGCTCGTCCGCCCATATCATCTCAGGGCTTCAGAACCCGCACGCTGAAACAAGCTCAGAGCGCTCGATCATTTTAGAGTACCCAGTCCATCTCTCAGCCTAGAACATCTTAGGTACTCTCCCCAACTTCTAGTGGTTACTTAGCTTACGAGGGTCTAACAGCTTAAGGAAAGCCGAACAGCTTACGGGAGTCAGTCTGACTTAGATTGGTCAAATCAGCTTAGGTCGATCAACCAGCTCAAGACAGTCAACCAGATTAGCACGGTGAACCAGCTCGGGCGGTAAACCAGCTTATCATGGTGAGCCAGCTCGGGGCAGCAAACCAGCTTAGCGCAGTAAACCATCTCAGCACAGTGAACTAGCTCGAGGAGGTAGACCAGCGTAGGATTGTCGGACCAGCTTGGGATGGTCTAACCAGATCGAGGAAGGTCAAGCAGTTCGGGGATGGTCAAACCAGCTTGGGAAAAGTCAAAGCAGATTGGGTAAGTCAAACCAACTGGATAAGGTCAAACAGCTTAGGCTCAAAGAAACAGCTTAGGGCTCGCAGAAACAACTTAGGTCTTGAAGAAAGACGTTGTTTACTCAAAGGAGAGGACAGTTCAAAATTAAGGGCTTACGAACCCAGATTACAGAAACAAACAGCTTAGGGTACTCAAACACTGGAAATACAGATTATTGCTCAAGCACTGGAAAAATGTTTATGAAACTTGAATCATAGATAACAGTTTACAGAGACACAGCACACGAACCTCAGGCCCTGCTCTAACCCAATTCATCCCTCGGCTCAGTCTCACAATCGTAGAACCTCAACTCTAACTCTAAGCAGCCCCGTCAGGTTTTGGAATCAATCAGTCACATAAGGCCTCTTTAATAGTCTTGAAACTCAGAAAATTTTAGGAGAAGTAGAAACATTCAGCACACGCAGATAATAACTTAACTGGTACAGTCAAAGAAAGATTTGTACTTGCCTTGTAATAGCAGAACTTACGACGGGTGGCTCCAAAGCTGGACGAGAAGAGACGTCGGGAATGCTGCAAGATTTCGCTCTGGTAGCACAAGATCGCCGGGGAAAGATAAAGGGAAAATAGAGCGACGCTTATAGAGAGAAAACTAGGGCTCGGGGGATTTATCTGAAGGAAATTGTGTGTGGTTCATGTATTTTTGTATGGCGCCGTGGTTTTGTTGAAAAGAAATCGGGATTTTAGATTCGCTAAAATAGATTAGCGAGATTTGCTTCCAAAAAGATTCTTATCTCTTACCTTAACTTAAATTTTCAAAATTGTGGATAAAATATTTGGGTAAAAATTGGGGTTTAAAACTTGTTTTTAAAAATAAAGAATAGACTTTGTAAAAAGTCCATTACCAGCAAATGGCTTTGAAACATATACTTTATTAAAATCACATTTGCCTCGATGTTCCCATCGTCCTCAATCTGGCTTTGCAGCACGCACCTGTACTAAAATTTTGAAAAGAACACTCTGCATAAAAATAATTTAAATAATTAAAGGCATAATTAATAAAATAATAAAATGGGAGAAATAATTACTACGACTAAGGCACGCTAATTACTAAATGGGATAAATTTTCTAGGCGTTACTCGATGCAGGTAGGAGTCGATGCTTCATTGTCGAGGATTCATCACTCGCCTTTGTACGTGGATATCCTATGCTATCTGAGTAGATAATAGTGTGACAATTCTCTCTTCTTCTCCTCTCGTTTGCAACCGCTCTTGAGCTGATCTTCATCATCTTCAGAGCTTACAGTTCCTCTATCTAGCAAATTTCTTCCCCAGTTTATGACTGTTCATGACTTTGCTAGATAGAGTCATTTCTTCCTTGATCTGCTCTTGAACATCTTGTCCAACTGGTTTGTCCCAGCTAGTTTCTAAATAAGAGTGAGAGTCGGTTTTTGTTTCCTGATAACCGCAGAGGAAAAAATCCAACATATTTGAAGTGTTACCCGGAGCTTCAGCATGAGATTGACCGCATCCTGAAACAGAATGCTGAGAGCGAAGATGGTGAAGACTTCACAAAAGAAGATGAGAATGAGGAGTAGTTCTTGATTACTATGACTGGAAAGAAGAGGAGCATGAGGAGTATTCTTGATGAATATAACTGGAGAAATATTATGGTTCGATTTTTTTTTCATTGAGGTTTACTTGTTTGTTCAGATTTCCAAGCCAAATCGGAAACTCAAATAAAAATCTTCATTTCCTATGCTTTTTGGTTTAAAAAAGATTTTCTATGGTATGATATTCTAAATTAAATAAGACGGATATTTTAGGGATTTTAAATATTAATCATCTACATTAAAATCATACCAAACTATGATATTCTAAAATAAATAAGAAGGATATTTTAGGGATTTTAAATATTAATCATCTACATTAAAATCATACCAAACTAGATACAGTTCCTCTAGCAAATTTCTTCCTAATTTTATGACTGTTCATGACTTTGCTAGATAGAGTGCCTTCTTCCTTGATCTGCTCTTGAACATCTTGTCCAGCTGGTTTCTAAATAAGAGTGAGAGTCGGTTTTTGTTTCCTGAAAACCGCAGAGAAAAAAATCCAACATATTTTGAAGTGTTACCCGGAGCTTCAGCATGAGATTGACCGCATCCTGAAACAGAATGCAGAGAGCGAAGATTGTGAAGACTTCACAAAAGAAGATGAGAATGGGGAGTAGTTCTTGATTACTATGACTGGAAAGAATAGGAGCATGAGGAGTATTCTTGATGAATATAACTGGAGAAATATTATGGTTCGATTTTTTTTTTCATTGAGGTTTACTTGTTTGTTCAGATTTCCAAGCCAAATCGGAAACTCAAATAAAAATCTTCATTTCCTATGCTTTTTTGTTTAAAAAAGATTTTCTATGGTATGATATTCTAAAATAAATAAGAAGGATATTTTAGTGATTTTAAATATTAATCATCTACATTAAAATCATACCAAACTAGATACAGTTCCTCTAGCAAATTTCTTCCTAATTTTATGACTGTTCATGACTTTGCTAGATAGCGTGCCTTCTTCCTTGATCTGCTCTTGAACATCTTGTCCAGCTGGTTTCTAAATAAGAGTGAGAGTCGGTTTTTGTTTCCTGAAAACCGCAGAGAAAAAAATCCAACATATTTTGAAGTGTTACCCGGAGCTTCAGCATGAGATTGACCGCATCCTGAAACAGAATGCAGAGAGCGAAGATTGTGAAGACTTCACAAAAGAAGATGAGAATGGGGAGTAGTTCTTGATTACTATGACTGGAAAGAATAGGAGCATGAGGAGTATTCTTGATGAATATAACTGGAGAAATATTATGGTTCGATTTTTTTTTCATTGAGGTTTACTTGTTTGTTCAGATTTCCAAGCCAAATCGGAAACTCAAATAAAAATCTTCATTTCCTATGCTTTTTGGTTTAAAAAAGATTTTCTATGGTATGATATTCTAAATTAAATAAGACGGATATTTTAGGGATTTTAAATATTAATCATCTACATTAAAATCATACCAAACTAGATACAGTTCCTCTAGCAAATTTCTTCCTAATTTTATGACTGTTCATGACTTTGCTAGATAGAGTGCCTTCTTCCTTGATCTGCTCTTGAACATCTTGTCCAGCTGGTTTCTAAATAAGAGTGAGAGTCGGTTTTTGTTTCCTGAAAACCGCAGAGAAAAAAATCCAACATATTTTGAAGTGTTACCCGGAGCTTCAGCATGAGATTGACCGCATCCTGAAACAGAATGCAGAGAGCGAAGATTGTGAAGACTTCACAAAAGAAGATGAGAATGGGGAGTAGTTCTTGATTACTATGACTGGAAAGAAGAGGAGCATGAGGAGTATTCTTGATGAATATAACTGGAGAAATATTATGGTTCGATTTTTTTTTCATTGAGGTTTACTTGATTGTTCAGATTTCCAAGCCAAATCGGAAACTCAAATAAAAATCTTCATTTCCTATGCTTTTTTGTTTAAAAAAGATTTTCTATGGAATGATATTCTAAATTAAATAAGAGGATATTTTAGGGATTTTAAAAATTAATCATCTACATTAAAATCATATCAAACTGTAATCTGATAACAATTAGTCACCATATTAACCAGGACATCAAATCCTCTACTCTCACTCTTATTTAGATAGCAATATTTGTACACTCAGTCGCAGCAGCCAGTCAGAGGTCATTCTTCGCAGCAGCCAGCGAAGAAACCATTTCAGGGGCCTCCTAGGGGCCCAACTCCTGAGGGGTCATAGCAGCAGAGACCTCAGGGCCAGCAGAGGACGCAGCAGTAGGGGACCAACGCCCCTAGACCTGGAGGTTTTCCGATCTGTAAGGAATACAGTAAGCAGCATTCAGGACCTTGCATGGCTGGATCTGGCAAGTGCTATCACTGTAGAGAGCCATGGCATATTTCTATGGATTGCCCTAGGAGGAGACAGACCATATGTCATGTTTTTGTAATGCAGGCAGAGGCTATGGATCCGGACACGACATGACTCACATGTATTCCGTTTTAGATTCCAGTGCTTTGTCATGTTGCTATCTGGGTGTTTTAGAATTTCATGCTAGATAGAGTACTGCGAGGAAATTCTTTGTCTTAGTTGCTGAGTTGATATAAGTAAGAACTGTAGATTGGGTGTTTTAGAATTTCATGCTAGATAGAGTACTGCGAGGAAATTCTTTGCTTAGTTGCTGAGTTGATATAAGTAGAACTGTAGATTCTAGAACTTGCCTTGAGAACTTGGACGGATAGGAATGGCGAACTTAGAAATGTCTTAGGCTTCTAAACTGCTTTTTGGGATCTAATTTGACCGTAAACGCGAACCTACGTGACGTTTCTGTTTCAGGCGAGATTCGTGTGCTAGGTGTTACTACCCTCGCCTTTCTAGACTCAGGGGCGACCCCAATGCAATATGATATTGACTTAATGCATTCGAACCAAGTCTGAGCTCTCGTGAATCCTTCCGAAGGAATATTTCCTATTGGGTGTAAATGGATATACAAGAGAAAACTTGGCACTGATGGTAAGGTACTGACCTACAAGGCGCGACTGGTCGCGAAAGGTTACACTCAAAGAAAATGTGTTGACTATGATGAAACCTTTTCACCAGTCACAATGTTCAAGTCAATTAGAATCCTACTAGCCATAGCCGCATGGTACGACTAGGATATATGACAAATGGATGTGAAAAAACTGTGTTCCTTAATGGAAACATTAAGGAAGAGATCTATATGATGCAGCCTGAGGGTTTCACATCCGTAGGAATTGAGCATAAAATATGCAAACTTCAGAGATCGATCTACGGTCTCAAGCAAGCATCGAGAAGTTGGAACCTGAGATTTGATGAAACAATTAAAGAATTTGGTTTCATCAAGAATCCCGAGGAGCCATGTGTGTATAAGAAGGTAGCCAAAAAGGCTGTGACATTCCTTGTACTTTATGGAGGCGGCCGCCACCAACAAATCGCGCGCGGCACAAGGCCGTGCGCGGCCGCGACAAGCGCGGCGCTCTCGTGCGCCATCGTGCGTCCATCATGGCGCAACAAATTGCGCCATGGCCTGCCGGCCATCGACCGTGATGCGCGACAAGGCGCGCATGTCGCCGCTGGAATTCTGCGCAACAATTGCGCACGTTGCGTGCCACTCTCGACCGATCGCACAACTTGTGCACGAAAAACAGCCACATCGCCCAGCCACCAATCTTGATGACATTCTACTCATTGAGAATGATGTAGGAATGCTGCAGTCAACTAAAGTATGATTGTCTAGTAGATTCTCGATGAAGAAAATGGGTGAAGCATCCTACATTCTAGAAATACAGATCAATAGAGATAGATCGAAAAGGATGCTCGTACTCACCCAAACGATGTACATCGATACCATACTTAAGTGGTTCTCCATGGAAGAGTCCAAGAGAGGACACCTACCTATGTGCCACGGGGTCACTCTATCTAAGTTTATGTGTCCGAAGACTGATGAGGAGATAGAGAGTATGACATGTGTGTCATATGCCTCGGTAATAGGTAGTATTATGTATGGTATGATCTCGACTAGACCGGATGTCGCATATGCTCTGAGTGTCACGAGCCGTTACCAAGCCAACCCCGGTCAAATGCATTGGAAGACTGTGAAGATATTCTTAAGTACTTACGAAGTACTAAGAATGTGTTCATGGTCTATGAGGGTGATGAACTGAAATTGGAAGGCTACACTGATTCTAGCTTTCAATGCGATGTGGTCGATTCGAAGTCAACCTCTGGATTTGTATTCATGCTCAATGGTGGTGCTGTCTCTTGGAAGAGTTCCAAGCAAAACACCATCGCGGAATCAACCACTGAGGCTGATGCTGCTCGCTAGCCCGAACTGGCCACTGAAATTCTTCAAACAAACCAAAGCTACCTTTTAAGTGAGCAAGAGTCCAGTTATGAAAGGTCCATGTCCATTGATAAGAAATTCTAATAATATTTTTTATTAACTAGCTGCAGATATATGAGAAATCACTTTTACAAGTCTATAATTGCATGTAAAGAAGATTTAACTACACCGTGATCAAAGAAAGTCTTGAGCTTGCCATCTTCTATGGAATCTTAGTACCGCACATACCGTAAGCTCCTTTCTTTTTTGCATAAAGGAAGAGATTTTCCTATCAAGTTGATGAATAAAGACATTCATTAGACGGGTGAGACGGGTCGCAGGCCACTTCAAAACATTTTCCTGTAAGCTGAGGAACTGCGTGAGCTGGTTTTTGAGATATTTTGACAGAGTTAAGCTCCAGTTCAGGTAACCGTGTTCTACTAGTGTTAGTTCTGTTCCTTGCTTTTACTCTTGTGCTGGTTAGTGCTCAGTTAGCCAGACATAGTTGTCCTGAGCTACGAGGCTTTAGGAAGTAAGCTGTGTAAGCTTGAGTAGAGCTGATTTTCTTGAGTATCTTGGCAGATTAGATCCTTTCTTGTCATTTTTGCCTTGATTTGTCGGTCGAGACTTGGGCTGAGCTGGTAGGGTGCAATCTGCTGTGTGCTGAGCTGCGGTATTGTACCAAGATTTGCGAAAGGTACGCATTTAGCTTATTTTAACAGCTTTGACATAAGAATGAGAATATTTCCAGCGTGAATTGATTGATGTGTATGCATGCTGGTCGTAAGCTGAGTTTGCTTAACCGTGCTGTTCTCGATGATTGTCTGGTTTGCTTATGTTTGATTATTATGCATTGTATGTGAGCTGATTCTTCCTTGCATTCATGCATAACATATTGAGCACGTTCCTTTGAGAACCGATTAATCACTGAGTCGTGATTTGCTGGCAAAGTCGTCGTGCCTGAGAATCCAATGCTTTCACTGAGTCATGATAGTCAGATGAGTTGCTGTGATCTGGATTCCGATGAATTATTGAGATTTGATTGTCATCTGAGTCGTTGTGCCTTGATTATCGATGATTTTGGTACCTTTCATGCATTGCACGACATGAGATATTGCATGCCTTATTTAATTGCTGTTATTTGAGTGCTCTTCGTACTGAGGTTTGAACTCGTTTTCTTTCCATTTGGGGCTACCTTGGTCTGGATGATTTTACCAAGGGTTTGGGTTTGGGGTCTGTCATCTCCAACTCATAACTCTATTTTGGTGCAAGTTTTACACTACAATAGTACATTTTCTGCACCAAATACATATACATCTTCAACTCACTTACTCAAATTTTACACCAAAAGATATATTATCATAATATTTCATTAATTCCTATATATTAATGTTTCTTAATAGTTTAACAATATAATTATTATTAATATTTTAATTATTATTTTAATAACAAATTACACTAATTTTATATAAATTAAGAAGCGTAATTAAATATTAAAATAGATAAATAACTTTAATATATAAAATTTAATCGAACAATGTAATTTTAATCAATAGAAACATTAATTTCATTTAAATTATTAATTTCTGTATATTTAATAAAAATTTAAAATGTTTAATATAAAACAAAAAAAAAACAGAAATATCCTTAAATATATATTAGTATTGGTAAAATTAATTAATTAAATTATTTATTAATTTTGATTTTTAAAAATTTAGTTTATGTAAATATATTTTTTTCAATAATTATTTAGTATAATAAAAAAGAGAATAGAAAAGATAGAGACTTGGCGCGGAGCAAAAAACTCTGCACCAAATATGATGCAAAATATTTGGTGATGCACCATTTTGTAGAAATTGTGCAGAGGTTTGGACTTCGTTTTGAAGCACCAAAATGGTGTTTTACACTGTTTTGGTGTTGGGTTAGAGATGGTCTGAGAAACTTCTCAGTGGTTATCCATCTCATAATTGTCCCAAGTAATGTACGCTAAAATTTGGAGTTCTAAGTGACGATACATCAAGAAGATGTACCTTATTACTATGTGCAGTAATAATTAAATCCAATAAATCACCAACTATACAGTCTCATACATGTCTAGTCTTATAATCACTCTCATTCCGTTGTGGAATCAATTCATTCATGTTCCCTTCGTCTAGAAAACTGCAAGGACCCCCTCAATATCTGTGCAACCTCGTGGTATTGGTGATCACTCTCACACTCTTATGAGCCACATACGCGCCTCTAATTTAAGTATATAGTATAAATTGATTATATAAAAACGTTTGACGAAGAAAGTATGAGGAATTATATTTTTGTATTAAAATTTATATGTTTTTCCTTGTTAAACATGTTCCTTCCTGAATGACACTTTAATAATGTTTTAGTCATTGTTTTAACAAAATCATGTCAACAAATGTGAGACATAATCTTTTCGGCATCATCACTCAAGCAAACAAAGCCTAAAATCAAGTGACTCAATAGTAAATTAAACAGCACAACTAAAGTGTAAGAACGTTCAAGTCACATAGTTTGTTGAACTTGAAAATATATCAAATCTTAATTTTTATGAGCACAAAACTTATTATTATGTTTCTAGTATGTTTACTTGAGTGCATAGATATTGCTAGATGTATATCAGAACAGATTATAGCGGAAAAACGAAGAACTGTACGGTAAAAACGAGAGTTGAGCTCAGTTAAGAAGAATGGTGCAGATCAGATGAGAACAAGAATAACTTAGAAGAATTAAGCAGTTCGTATCAGATCAGGGTAGTTTGCATGAGAAGAACAATGTAGTTAAGTGATCATATCAGGTTGGAGATTCGCTTCAGATCAGTTCAGAAGAGTAGAACAGATCCTACATATAAGAACATATCAAAACGGAGTTCGGATCATATCAGCTCAGGCTACCAGATCAGACGACAAATTAGTTTGAACAGGTATTGCTCGAAGACTAAATTGAAGTGGTTCAAACTTCAAACTGATTTTCCCAGTAGGACTAAACTTCAGTTCAATGCAGACAACTTTCAAAATAGGCTCACCTAATCCTGTACAAAGAAATGACAACAAGTACATAAAAGTCAGAAGTTTACAGAAGCATTTCAACAGCTATAAACTTGTGTCCAATGTTCATATCAGTAAAGATGCTATAAATCCACCTGAACTGAAGACGGATTAGAAGATGGTGTTGCACAGAGTGCAAGTTCAGACGAGAAAAGAAGAAATAACCTATGCACCAGCGGACGTTGTCGTAATATCCTGAAGATTAAATAGGAAGACGATGGTGTGTGAGGTTCCCTTTGAGAGCTTACACCATAAAAGATTAAATCCTCACACACGCACATTCACTCATAATATAAGAGAGCCGAGCGAATCAGATTAGATAAACGAATGTAAATTCATATTTCAAATGTAGTCTTGACACAGAGACGTTAAACAAGTGCGTATAGTTGGAGCCTTGGAATCTCAGTTTGGCCAGTGTGATAAGCCTCAGGTGAGGTGAGTATATACAAGTTGATAAATCAAAGTCTTCTAGTAAAGCATTTCAGTTGGAAAAGGGGAGACGTAGAAGTAGTGGCTTCGAACTTCCATAAACAAATCCGATGAGTATCATAAACTGCATTCATAAGTAAACCATTTTTAATAGGGAGCATGTTGGTTATTTTTCGCTTAATTTTCTGGATAGGCCCGATATGCTCTCGGTCTTCAAAATCTTTCAAAAACTCAGAGCTATTGTAGCTCGTATCTTATTCAGATCGCGCATTGTCTGTGTTCCATGATGTCCCTCGCACGACGCGATCTGTTCCTATCTTAAATTCCTAACATAGTTGAATATGTCATTTTTAGGATAGGATAACCAATAGCATTCCAAAGATAGTTCGATAGAATATACAAAAAAACAAAGTTAAACAACACAATGATTTATGTAAAAATTAAATCCAAGTTGGTAAAAAACACACGCACGCGTTCATATATATAATATATTAGATGAATTAAATATATGGAAATCTCATAAAAGGGTAGCGTCGCCAGATAACCACACAATAATACAGATAATCTAAATTCAATTTGTAAAGAGAAATAAGAAAAGTTCATACGAAAGTTCATCCGCCGCTACGACGGTTTAATATATATGATTTTATATGCATTTTATAATCAGTTACAAATATGATTAAAACCAGTAGCGTGCAATTCTATAAATTAAACTAATGTCTGTAAAAACTCAATTGAAATGATAATTTGCTTGCTAATTATAAATTAGTTATATAAGTTATCAAGTCAAAAGTGTTAAGTTGAAATATAATACACCAATTATATGAGTGATGCAAGCAACTCAAATTGATCGTACGGCTTCTCTTCACATAGAATAAAGTTAAATATTCACCTGGTAAATTCTATAATATGTATGTTGAATTCACAGATATCGGCTAAGAGAGTACTTAGACAGGAGAGTTTTATTTGGAAAGATAAGTTTTTCTTAATAAATTTAAGCTTTGGCGGTGTTTTCTTTAAAATAATGATCAATCAACCACATTGAACGAGTAGGGAACTATGAATTTGTAGAAGTCCCATTCAATTTATGTAGATAACAATAATTAATCTATTTTCAACCAGAATTAGATTAGCTGTAGGATGTAGTTTTTGCTGTCATTTATCAGAAAACAATATTTGAGCAACTCAAATATTTGAAACCATATAAATTTAAATATCACTCCACTAATCTCTTTCGTAACTATTTCAATCTTTGCAACCTGTTGGAATCAAATGCAGTTATATTACTCGATACGTAAGCTATACATACAGATCAATCAATACATATTGGTCTTTATGGACAGAAACTATGTGCTCAGCGATCGATATAAAAGCTATATTATAACTTTTGCAGAAAAATTAACTACTTAAATGATAAGGAACCCTTATCCGACCGTTCAACTTTATCTTTGCAAAGGTAGGAATGAATTAAATAGAAGAGGAAAACAAACAAAAAGAAAGGAAAAAGATAAAAACAAAAAAAAGAACTGTATTAAACCAAATAATGATAAGGTTTATAGTTTATACTTACGTGGAGATGGGACATTCTTAACATATGATGACATACTTTGCTGCAGTATTATAAATTAGATTAACAAAACAAAACGACCCTTAACAATAATTATCTAAGAAACTGTCGTAGCCACCTGTTTTGGTAAATTAATTATTGCTCATAATATTAACTGGTCGACATGTTTATATAAGCTATCATTCAATAAATAGAACTGATAAATATTCGATAAAAACTTTATTGAATTTCACGTCACGAGCAAAAATGTTATATCTAAACATATGCGGATACTTTATTAATGTAGTGGATGAAGTTTAGATGCCATTTGACAATAGTATCGAATCAAAATAAATAATTTTATGCAAATAAACCAAAATGGAAGGAAGGGAAGAAAAGTGGAATGAAAATAAAAGGAGTCCACCCAGTTAATTAATTTTCGAAATATTACAAATCAATAAACACATGCAACTACTGACGATCGATTTCCAGTGAACTCCACAATCGTCAAACCATCTCTCTCTTCCATTATTGTTATTGTTTATATAAAGAACATTAAAAATATAGGAAAAAAGAATCAAAGGGCCAAATTATTTGGGATATCCCTTGCATCTGCTAAGCAAGAGGGGGGTATTATTCAAAAAAATTTCCCCCGATCTCCATTTGTCGCATCATGTCTGGGTCCTGGCTTTTGGATATACTGAAAGATTGCAAACAAATATTTTTTTTAAGTGACGACTTGATTCTAAAAATGTGACATCTCCCAATGATTCCTAATTTAATATTAGTTTGAAAATGTTGAAGTTGGATTTGGAATCTAGTACTGTGTTTGGGACCAGCTTTTGCATGAAAATGAAATTATAATGGAAGGTCGCCAAATCCAGTTGACCCGTCGTCTTCTTCTTAATCCAACGATCGAAACAATTTCGATAATTTGGTCCCGTCCTTTTATAAATTTCCTATAAATGATTTTGTTATAATAATTGAAATTTAAGTATATCTCTATGATGGGGCCGAATCGATTCATATTGATGTTCTCTATGCTCATGGGGATTGAAGACTAGGCCATATTCCTTGGACACAGACTCGTAAGGATACTTATATTTAATTTTTTTTAATTGGATAAGATGTTTGTTTATTTTATGTATAAACAATGGTGTTAATGAAACGTTAATTAATGCAATTGGGGGATGTTGAAAAAGAGGAAGATTCAGAGTAAAATATTGGGTCCCGGTACCGACCATGAAGTTCATAATTGAGCCCGAACATCAATTCTTCTTTATTAAATCTGAAATTAGAAATTAGAATTATTGAGGCAGATCAGCTTAGTTCCATGGACTCTTGGGTTCATTACCATCTATAATATTATTTTTATGTACATTTTATTTAGACTCTTCTCTTTTAAAGAGCATAAGCGAAGCCTTGAATTATTTTCAAATGTTACGTAAAAGAAAAAGAAAAAGAAAACGCACACGTTATTCTTATGTTAATTTGATCGTTTTACACAATAAAATAGAGAATTATGTCGACTCCCAATTTCTAAGCATCATGTCGATTTCTAAGATAAGAACAATTCACTGATAGATGTTTCCAAAAGTGTTTTTTATTTATGTTTTCGTTCAAATCTAATGAGAGATTCCAATAAAATAACAATGTGTCGTGTGCAAGCGGTCGAGTACTTCTCGTTGGTAGAAGAAAGTTATTTAATTATTTTCTTTTCATCATCCATTCTTAAGAAGTAAACTATGTAATCGTTAATTCCTCCTTCCGAGTTCCGTCCCTAAAATTAAAAAAAAAAAATCTTAAATTTTATTTAATAACAAATTATACCTTATTCAGAAATTAATTCATAAAATTAATCAATGTTATTAATTCATAAATCGTACCTACGAATAAATGCAATGTAGGGATTGGGTTCGGCATTCGGCAATAAGATATCTCCCAACTTATCAAAACCAGTCGTTACCCCACTATTACTAGGAGATGTAAGGATTGATACATAAAATAACTTTTTATTGGATTGATAATCAACGTGAGACAGCTTATATTTTAGCCATTTTCCTTCTGGGAAAGCCGGGGCATACCAACTAAATTAGTAACAAGAGTAAAAAAAAATCAATATATTTTGATGATTTCAATTCAAAATCATTAACTTTATTTTGCTTATCCGATCAAAAAATGAAATGATTTCATAGCCTTCTAATGTTTTTAGAACTCGAAATTGACCAAGATTCTATATTAAAAGAGAATTCAATCACGAAATGTTAAGATGTCAAATTGTTTGCCTTCCAGTAAAAAAAAAAACAAAAGTTAGAATACTTTAACAACTTTTTAATGCTGTAGTGGATGAAGAATCAAATGAATATTCATTCATATGGGATGCGGACATTTTTACACTTGACGTGTTTCTCTAATCCCGAAATATTACTTGACCAACTGGTCATCGGACAAAAAAAAAAATAATATAACATGACATGATATTTTATGACTCTGGTATTCCCACTTGTGCATAATCCAGACATTAATAGTTGGTCCACTGGAATTAAGTTTCTTCTTCTGCAGTTAATCAATTGCTCAATCAGAACCATAAATTACACAAGTTGCTGAATCACGAGATTCTATCTATACCCAGGTACACACGTCCTAGTAACACACACAAGACAACAGATCTTCTTCTGGTTCTTTTATATGTTGGCCAACTAAGATTCTGAGGAGTTTTTGAAATATCTAAAAAGTTTATTCTTGGTAATACCTTTAAAAAAAAAAATAGTTTGTGTATCTCTTAATCTTGATTTGACACTAACTTCTGCTGATTAAATAAAATGATCATGAAATCGAAGCGATGATTTGGTTATGCAAAAGTTAGTATATATTAGGATCACTTATTTATCAAGCATTATTTCGCTTATGATTTTGTTTCATTTTAGATCCAAACCCGGCTATAATATATACATTTTTTAATTCTCTCTTTTCCATTATATGTTCTTTTCCACATTTGTACGAAGGAGAGGAGTGTAGTTAAGACAAGGAAATGTGCACATTTTTCAAATTTCCAATTGTCGATATTTTATTTCCATGGACATAGTGCATTTTTGGAGTGACCACAAAAAGAAGATCACTTTAAAGCTAGGAATAAAAAAGGAAATAAACGAGAATATGAATTGAAAACAAACCCATCAAAGTGGAGGGGCGCCGGTCACGTTGAAAACAAAAACGCTAACCACCATCGGCTTGGAGTCAACCCATTTATACAAATCATTAGACACAATCCAAACAGAAATTATATTTTTATCATTGAAATGGAATGTTTTTTTTTTTCCTGTACCATGTTGTGGACAAATTTAAGGTTTCAGCATCAAATTTAAACTTCTTTATTATTTTTTCCATTTTCACCATGTTATCGTCGTTACTGCATAAAATAATGAAATGACAATCAGAAATTACTGAAATTTTCAAAATCATTTCAATACTCCAGTGAAAAAAAAGATTGAAACTAGAGCGTAACAAGACCAATACATGATTTCCTTACCTTTACTGTTCTCTCCTATATTCTTTGAAGCATCTCATATATTTTCTTTAGACAGCTATGAGTAGATATGGATATATTATGAACATCTATGATCCACCTAAAGTGTAATAGGTATTGTGGGGAGTTGGTTTACTAATGCTGGTGCAGTGGTGTATGAATAGAAGCGGTGTATGCAATCAAGACTCAATTTGAAGTTGCAACAGAAAGAAACGGTTGAAGAGAAAGGAATCCATATACACAAAGCCATGGTGTATAGCAGCGATAGAACAATCTTCCAATTTTCTCTCTTGAGTTCTCTGTTTTCAATTTCTGTCTCTTGTGTTGAGCGTAGATTGCATAGTGTGAGTTTCTGGGTTTGTACAGATTGTAATCATCTCTGTAAACATCAATCTCCATTGGGTATAGTGAATTGCTCCTTGAGCAAAGTGGATGTAGGATTGGTTTCAAATCCGAACCACTATAATTCTGGTGTTCCTCCATTCTTTCTGTTTCTATTTCGTGTGTTTCTTGACTGGGGAGTTTTGTAGTCTGTGGGTAAATTCACAACAAACTGGTATCAGAGCTTGGACACACTGTAGAAGGAACGAAGATGACGATCACTTCAACTACAAGGTACGACATCGAGAAATTCACAGGCAAAAATGATTTCAGTCTCTGGAGATTGAAGATGCGGGCACTGTTGGTGCACAATGGACTGGAGGAAGCCCTACTAGGGGAAGAAAATATGTCTGATACGGTTAAGGCGTCAGAGAAGAAAGATATCCTCGCTAAAGCCCACAGTGCACTGATATTGAGCCTGGGAGACAAAGTATTACGGGAGGTATCAAAGGAAAAATCGACATCGAGAAATTCACAGGCAAAAATGATTTCAGTCTCTGGAGATTGAAGATGCGGGCACTGTTGGTGCACAATGGACTGGAGGAAGCTCTACTAGGGGAAGAAAATATGTCTGATACGGTTAAGGCGTCAGAGAAGAAAGATATCCTCGCTAAAGCCCACAGTGCACTGATATTGAGCCTGGGAGACAAAGTATTACGGGAGGTATCAAAGGAAAAATC
>KQ998957.1:59691-84051 GCA_001598015.1 Dorcoceras hygrometricum
AGGTTCATGTCAACTCCAGGAAAAGCACACTGGGAGGCTGTAAAATGGATCTTGAAGTACATCCGAGGAGCAACAGATAAGGGTTTGATATATGGCAGAAAACAGGGATTGGGACAAGGGCTGATTGGTTATGTGGATGCAGACTTTGCAGGAGATGTAGATAAGCGAAGATCAATTACTGGATACATCTTCACCTTTGAAGGAAATGTCCTAAGTTGGAAGGCAAATCTACAGTCTGTAGTTGCATTGTCCACCACAGAAGCTGAGTATGTGGCCATAACTGAGGCAACAAAGGAAGCTATATGGCTAAAGGGCATTCTGATGGAGCTAACAGGTGAACAAGCTGATGTGAAGTTGTTCTCAGACAGTCAAAGTGCCCTACACTTGACCAAAAATCCCATGCACCATGAAAGAACCAAACATATTGACATTCGGATGCACTTCATCAGGGATATGGTGGAGCAGGGAGTGGTAAAGATGGAGAAAATCTCAACCAAGGATAATCCTGCGGATATGTTAACCAAACCAATACCAACCTCAAAGTTTGAAGGCTGTCTGTTACAGGTTGGTGTTGGCATTTGGAAGGGGAGTTAACAGATACAGGAGAAAAGGCTCAGGGAGCATAAGCAAACCAAGGTGGAGATTTGTGGGGAGTTGGTTTACTAATGCTGGTGCAGTGGTGTATGAATAGAAGCGGTGTATGCAATCAAGACTCAATTTGAAGTTGCAACAGAAAGAAACGGTTGAAGAGAAAGGAATCCATATACACAAAGCCATGGTGTATAGCAGCGATAGAACAATCTTCCAATTTTCTCTCTTGAGTTCTCTGTTTTCAGTTTCTGTCTCTTGTGTTGAGCGTAGATTGCATAGTGTGAGTTTCTGGGTTTGTACAGATTGTAATCCTCTCTGTAAACATCAATCTCCATTGGGTATAGTGAATTGCTCCTTGAGCAAAGTGGATGTAGGATTGGTTTCAAATCCGAACCACTATAATTCTGGTGTTCCTCCATTCTTTCTGTTTCTATTTCGTGTGTTTCTTGACTGGGGAGTTTTGTAGTCTGTGGGTAAATTCACAACAGGTATCACATAATATTATAAACTAAAACAATAGATAATTCCAATTGTGGTTCTATCATTTACACTTTCTACAGTATCGAATTTCAGTTTTAATTTTATCCTCTCCTTTTCAAAATACCATTGATATAACAGCAACATGACACTGCATGGAGACGATGTGTCGCATGGAAAAAATGAAAATGCAATTTTTAAAATTAAAAATACATAGAAAACATAAGACTTAAACCCCATGGAAACCGACATGAGTAACTAGAGATAATACAATGTGCCAGAGACAATATACAGGAGAGGGAATCTATTTAGAGCCAGGGAATTGGAAGACCTAGTTTGACTTTCTATCTTCTCTTATTTAAAACGAACGTCAATTCTAACATAGAGATAACCGGACACGTATCCTCACTCAATGGAGCCTATGTATGATGATGATTATTAAGACGATTTTGATCATTCCCCACCTCCCATTGTTTGCACTTGAAATCATCTTCATTAATCTTATCAACACAAATCGCACACACCACTAATTAAGGCTGAACAAGACATTTACTTATTGCTCCACCATTTATCGTCTCATTATCATATCGAAAAAATAATTAAATTCCTGAAATCCATCCAATACTTTAACACCATTTTTTTAAATATGTATTACAAGCAGAATTTTCTACGCTACCTCCTCAAAATCAAATTACTTTAATACGCTGTATGAACCGCCATAAAAGCATAATCGTCTGGTGTTTTTGTATAATCTGGTCGGAGGAAAAGGTCAGACATGTGTTGCTTAACATGCATACGTATAAACGAGACGTTGCTTATGTTGTTTGGAGTATGGAAACAGTTTTTATTTTCATATTGTAATCTTTATTATATTTATTATGTTGTTTCCCAAGTATATATTGAGAATTCTAGTCATAATAAATACTTGTGTGTACAACACAGGATATATACTTGTAATAAATGACTCGATTGTCATTATTAGTTTCAAAATAAAGAATGAGTACCTCTTTTGTGTTTAATAAAGCACGTTTAAAATTCGTATATTTCAGCAAATATAATGCCGCTATAGGAAACTGTGGATTTCCATAGTCTCAGAAGTCAGACCATTTACGAATACCGATAGTTTAACTGTTCTTATATGCTTAGCCTATTTCTTCAAAATCTCTTTATAAAAGAATATGATGTAACCGAATTTTGCCCAGTCAATGAGCTTCCGCCACGTAGATTTCGTCGTAAGATTCGTCAGGTCGGGAGGCGCACTAATTTTAGCTTGTTAGGTCGGGGTGCGTTCTACCGGTAGTATCCTGCCAACACAGAAATAGGTCAAAGGGCGTCGGGAAGTATCCCGACGAAAATCCTCTGATGCTTAAGTTAGAATAAGCGTTTTGAGATAAATGTGAGTAGAAAAGATGAAGTTATCTCTCCCTAAGAAAGGAGATTTACCTGAGTATTTATAGGTAAGAGAAAGTGGTTGAACGTACCTGTCCAAGTAATTATGAATTTGTGTGAGCCTGATATGTTCCCTCATCTACCATCTGCAGGTATGGATGATTTTTCTAATACCTGTCAGTACATTGGTCGAACTAGAGGGCCAAATTGCTAATCAAGTTGCTCGTGTGGGATCGGATTGTCGCCAAGTATCCCGACGAAAATCCTCTGATGCTTAAGTTAGAATAAGCGTTTTGAGATAAATGTGAGTAGAAAAGATGAAGTTATCTCTCCCTAAGAAAGGAGATTTACCTGAGTATTTATAGGTAAGAGAAAGTGGTTGAACGTACCTGTCCAAGTAATTATGAATTTGTGTGAGCCTGATATGTTCCCTCATCTACCATCTGCAGGTATGGATGATTTTTCTTAATACCTGTCAGTACATTGGTCGAACAAGAGGGCCAAATTGCTAATCAAGTTGCTCGTGTGGGATCGGATTGTCGCCCTTCGCGCCATTAAATCGGGATGCGTGAATAATCATATCAAGAGACCCCGAGGTGGCGCATTTAGTCAACAAAATGCCCTCCCGAGCTGGTAATGGTCTAGCGGGTCAAAGGGCGTCGGGATGATGAATGTCACTCCTATGAGCTACACCTCAGGCGTCGTCGAGATGAAACATTTTAGTATGTATCAGAATAAATTGATTGTAAACTATTGTACTGCAATTATCTTCCGCAGTTCACATGTTCCGGTCCAAAATATACGCCCGATACCATATGTGATTATCAGAGAAATTACAGAACTGATATTGATACCAGGGTAAAAAAAACCTACTCGGGACCCGAGGAAAGAGCTGCTCTTACATGTCATCTCTACTCTGGTCGGGAACCTGTGATCTCTACTCTGGTCGGGAACCTGTCATCTCTGGCCTACTCAGGAACCTGTCATCCCTACTCTGGTCGGGAACCTGTGATCTCTACTCTGGTCGGGAACCTGTCATCTCTGGCCTACTCAGGAACCTTATAACTCATTATTAGTGCACTGACAAAGCTGCAAGACCCATCCCTGCGTACAGGTGGTAGGGTAGCGTACACGCAAGATCTGCTCTGCCCATCCCTGCTCATGATTATTCAGGTAGTACAACACGCAACCCATTTACTCGCCTATAAATACCCAGGTATTCTCTCATTTTCTAGAGACATTCAGCAGACTCATTCTCTGCACTATATATCTTCTTGATCACCCGACTGACTTAAGCATCGGAGGGCCTTCGTCGGGATGGCTCCCGACGCCCTTTAACCAGTGTTTGTGGTTGCAGGTCATTGCAGGATATATAACCTCCTCTTCCCCCGAGGACAAACCTTCTCATCCTCCTAGGACAAACCTCCTCTTCCCCCGAGGACAAACCTTCTCAACCTCCAGACCTCCAGATCTTCTCGGATGGCGATGTATAACTCTCTGGTCGAGAACCGATGACGATTTTGAGATCGCATCAGATATAATTAATGTTTTGTGTCCGCTACTTACTAATGATTAATCATGGACATTACGGCGTCCTTAGCTTTAATTGTCGATTACGTACTTACACTGGACTGATATCATAAACGTCATCGTCATAATTTAATCGGGGAGCAAACGTTTCTGTTTCCAGTCATTTTTTCTTCCCATTACTGGAGGGCAAAATTGTATTTTGACACGTACTATATAGTGTTTTTATTTTTTATTTTTTGGTTGACGGGGGCAGAAAATAAATGCTTATGAATTTGGAAGTGTTCGTCGTTGCTTTGGAGAAATGTTTACAATATATGTGAGGACTACTGCCTGCAAACATATTGAGTCAGACTTCTTGTCATGTTGAGTTGTAAGCCTCTTCCTACTATTATAAATACCCTAAGGTATTCCTGATATTAGATTCATTCATACATTACTTACACTCAATACTACTTACTCGCACTCTACTTTTTCTATTCTCGATTCACAATCTGACTTAAGTATCCGAACGTATCACACCAGAGAAACAATTGGCACCTCTTAGCTACTCTTCTTGTCTACAAAAGGCTCTTGAATTGAGGCTCCCCAATTGAAAATAAAGGATGCAAATTTGCTGTCGGACCGAATCCTAGGTGGATGGTGATATTAAAAACTAATTCAACACTTGCGAAAAAAAATTTCCAATCAACAACTAACCTACTCCAAACATAAATACAATAGCTACATATAACACACAAACGAAATAATTTATAGGTATAAGTATACATCAATTAATTTCTCGATGTTTTACCTAAAAATAGGGTGCATATTATTTTCTTATCATACATCAACTAAAAATTGGATTCATAGCAATTTTCCGGTTGTTTCTTGCAATTGAAAGATCATTTTTCTTTTTGGAGGAATAGAAAAGATGAATCTGATGCGACGAACCCGTGGTGGTACTCTCTAGCCAGTTGCACGTCAGTAACTTATGTCGTATTCTGTAAACTCTCAAATGCAATGAATTGTAATATTGACGACATTAAATGTCCTGTTATTGTTAGGTCGATCAGAGAATATATATATATAGTATAAGATATAGCATATCTCAACCCAATTCATTCATTATTATAAATACATATTTGATGTAGCCAAATTATCTCAGCCGACGAGCTGATACCATCTCGGAAGATAAGGTTGGGAGGTCGAGAGATCTGGAAGTCTGGAGGTCTGGAGCTGTGGAGGTCTGGAGGTCTGGCCTCGGGGGATGAGCTGAGGGTGATCTGGATGTCTGTGAATATGGAGCTCTGGAGCTCTGGTGGAAAAGTGTGCGAGAATGAATGTGTGCATGAATGAGACGCACCTGATATTTATAGAGGGGCTAGAGGAGCATATCCTGACGAATATTCGCTCACACCGGGTATCTCGGACGAGATAGTCTCCGCGATCCTCGGGAGATCTTGTCGTTTAAATAAGGAAAGACGTATCGTTCCTGGATTCTTAAATAAGGAAAGACGTATCTGGGTTGGATTCTGGTAGATATGACACTGTCCTCGAGAGACACTCCCGATCTGAGCACCAGTCCCCGGGTGACTCCTCGAGCTTAGCGGCATGGTCACCTCGGGTCAAGAGATCTTCCTGCAAGAGGTGATGTCATCTCGGGTCAAGAGGTCTTCCTGCAAGAGGTGATGTCTACCTGCCAGAGGTCTTTCTGCAAGAGCTGAGGTCTTCCTGCAAGAGCTGAGATCTACCTGCCAGAGGTTTTCCTGACAGAGCCGAGGTATTCTTGTAAGAGGAGCTCTTTCCTCGTGTCTCGAGGTGGAAAATAATAGTAGCATCGATATTAAAAATTTTACTTTTGTGAAAATGGGGGGAAAAAATTTAGCCACTCGTGGAGTATCGTCCGTGCATAATGTATTTTTCTCAAATTCTGATCAATAAAACGATAAAATAAATCCACTCATGTAAATAGATATTTACGGTTGGAACATTGCAAGAAACATTTAAATTTCAACAATGTTATATGTGTTAGATAGCTGTAAAATATATGTTACTTGTTAATTAGCCTTAAGTTATGTGTCGTTACATATTCTATGAATATTTAAGTGCCTATATTGTCCCTAAGATAAAAATGTAAGATTCCAATTATTCAATGTTGTGGGTTGATAACTTAACCACACGTATTTCAAAAGAATATTTAATCGTCCTACTGTCTCTGTACTGAAGCAATGTTTAAAAATAATTCATCGATGACCTTACTGTTAGTCGTTGCAAACTACGGTAACTGAGAAATTAATCCCCCAAATAATATACAGTTGGGATGTCACTATACTCCGTTCTTTTAATTTGGCCGTAGCCTGATCATGTATATTTCATTTATGTGGTCTCTATTATATATATCCCCATGAATTTTATCATCCAATAAAAATATATGCCATAAATGTTTTTGTCTGATTATTGTCATTAGTGCTTAATGTTATCATATAATAAAAAATGAAAATTGCATATATTGCCAAATTTCAGTAGTTTTCTTTTTTATATATAAATTATGATAATATAGAGGATCAAAATTAGCAAATATTCGTAAAGAAACAAATATCGAGACCAAATTACAAGTTTCCTAACAAAAGATCACTATTCTTCAATTTAAAATATTGAATTACAGCAACTTGAATGATGAACTGCACAAAAATAAAATAAACTCGTAACTCCAAATAGTTGTTAAGTAAAATGAATACATGTAGAGCGGTGATGTATAAAATGTTATTATATATGAAAAAAAAAAATCAATGCATCATGTGTACTCCATAAATGCCACATCAGATGCAGAACTACTGCTATAAAAAGACCACGAGACTCCCCTCGGAGTTCATAAGTTAGAAGCTTGCATTGCCCCACTCCTCCTCTCTTTCATTTCCTAAACCAAAGAGCGCAACACGTTCATTGTCCCAAAAGCTCTTTTTCATACCAAAAAACCCATTTCACGGGCCAAAGTAAACTGAAAACCAGACAAATGGCACTTCCTCAGACTCAACAAGAGGCTGAGACTCTCCCCGATGCCTGGGATTACAAGGGCCGTCCCGCCGTCAGATCCAAATCCGGCGGATGGACAAGTGCCGCCATGATTCTAGGTTCGTTTATATTTGTCTTTTTTGATTTAAGAATCGCAACTGTTTGTGTTTTGTGTTTTAGTGCAACAAGATATGAAGGTTGGTTTTATTTAAGTTCTTGTGTGGAGCAGGAGTTGAGGCGGTCGAGAGATTCACTACGCTGGGAATAGCGGTGAATTTGGTGACATATCTGACAGGAACCATGCACTTGGGCAATGCTGCCGCAGCAAATAATGTTACCAATTTTCTTGGCACTTCTTTTATGCTGTGTTTGCTTGGAGGGTTCATTGCAGATACTTTCCTGGGGAGGTGAATTTCTTTTTTATTTGTTTTTAATATTTGTGCTCTAAAACTGCCATATTATATTATGCCGGTACTGTAATATAAATGTTATATATGTATTATATTTGTCGACATGCCATAAGGTTCGATTATTTGTACTTGCTTGCAGGTACCTGACCATCGCCATCTTCGCCCTCGTTCAGGCAACGGTAATTACACGGTTACTTCTTGTATATTCCAATAATATAATTTCTTGTTGCCGAAAAACAATACATGAATAATTTCTGTCAAAAAGATATAGATATGTAAGTTCTTGATTTCGTCGTCAAATGAATGTTCATCCTTTTGTTTTGTGTAAGAAGAAATATCCAAGCCAGCCATCTATCTTTAGTTTGTGAAAGTTTTCTTATCAACTTACAGCTCCATGAAATTTGGTGTATTTTAATATCATGTGATGAGGAGATTAGAAAGAGTAGCGAATAAAATTTTCAACTTTGAGTCATTCATAATAGTATTTATAATTACTTCCTTGAAACTTGGATTGTGAAGAGGAAAACGGAAAGAGAGAATTAGAATTAGAGACATTAAACAATATTCACGACTAATGAAACAATAAATTAAATAACTTTGGTTGAAATATTGAATGATTTATATTTTTCTTTTCTTGATCAGGGTGTCACAATCCTGACAATCTCAACCGTCATCCCCAGTCTCCGGCCACCAAAATGCATCGCCGGCAGCCCATCGTGCATCCCGGCGAACAGCAAGCAGCTCTCAGCCCTCTACCTGGCCCTCTACCTGACGGCTCTCGGCACCGGCGGCCTCAAATCAAGCGTCTCCGGCTTAGGTTCCGATCAATTCGATGATTCCGACGAGAAGGAGAGGAAACAGATGACCAAATTCTTCAGCTGGTTTTTCTTCTTGATAATGGTTGGGGCACTGGCAGCAGTTACTGTATTTGTTTACATCCAGGATAATCTTGGCCGAGATTGGGGCTATGGGCTTTGTGCCTGCACCATTATTGTGGGGTGGATGGTGTTCCTGTCGGGGACGAAACGATACCGTATCAAGAAACTTGTGGGCAGCCCGTTGACACAGATCGCGTCGGTTTTTGTGGCGGCGTGGCGGAAGAGACACCTGGAACTGCCGTCGGACCCCTCGTTTTTGTACAGTGGTGATGACGAAGGATATAGTAGCAAGAAGAAGCAACAGCTACCACACAGCAAGGAGTTCCGGTGAGCTTGCCCGAACAACTTCTTTTTAAACTGTATTAACTGCCAACCCCATTTTTGCTCCTTTGCTTTATCAGTCATTTCCCTTTTTCTTTCTAAGAATATTCTAAACATTAGGGACAAAACTTAAAAACATTTTTTTATTAAATCTTCATACTCCCAATTTTCAGAAAAATATTTACATTTTTAATGAGGTAGCACATAATAATTCAAGAAATTGACTAAAGGTATGCTACTCTAGGTAAACTGTCTTGTGAAAAACACATCATAAAATTAAATCATTTAAAATCCACATAGTTTTTAATATAATGTTAAAAATAATGATATATATATTCAACCCAAAATATTGGAAATTAAAACGAAGCCGACCCTTAATTTTTTATGTGATTTTTAGTAGAGAGAGAGAGAGAGACTAATACACAACTCTATAACAAGTGTATTTCAAGTTAACAAAAATTCTCTAACCTTATTCTGGATTAAACATCTCTCCAAAAACTGTATCCTCATTCCTGTAGACAAGATTCTCCACCTGGCAAAACTAGCCCAGTTGACGTTGTGGGTCTTTAGCTATAAATGCTTAATTTGATCATAGAAAAATGGTTAAGTATTCTTGATACGAGTGGTGCATTATTGGCGAAACGAAATTATATGCGAAGGGTTCAACTTATATCATAGAGTGTCCCCATACCTTGTAATTTGATAGCAATATCTCAACCAAATAGCAACTATTCTCCCCCCGATGGGCTCAAAGACAGAGTAGGACATTCGCAGCTTCTACATAAAGTAATTTTGACTTTTGTTCTAGGTGTCTCTTTGATCGAGGTAGAAAGGAAAAATTTGAACTTTGTCTTAATTGGACTCAAACAACCACCAATCCTCAACTTAATGATATAAATATCTCCACTCGAAATTTTAGTCAGTTTTTGCATGGATTTCTTGGCAACATATTAAACGGTGGGTACCCTATTATTTCTGTCTCTCTCTCTTTTTTTATCCTCCCGTGAATATCGACAAAATTCTAAATGAATATCCTTCGGAAACCAAACAATATTGAATCTCGCTATACTTGGAATATATAATTCCATAATAAAGAAATCAGATGGCAGAAATAATTCAGCAAGTGCTGCTAAATGACAAGAAAATGCCAGTCCTTGTGGGCTCGTTATTTCTTTGTTGAGTTTGTGTTTGGTTTTCAACATATCTTGCTTCTAACTTTAACCTACAAAAGTAATTATTTGTTCAAATGTACCTCAGATGATTGAGCTATGCATGAACTGCTAGCTGTTTATTAACCTGGGCCTCATATGTTATACATCTGTTCCACATTAATCTTTGAAATTTCGTACGTCAGTTCCTTGAATAATATTGACTTGAATAGAAATTTCATGATTCAAGACAGCTTAAAAGGGTAATATTTATTTGATATTAGAATATCAATGCGTGGTTGTTCTACTATATGTAGCTGGTTATATATACGAATTTCATCTTATTAGCGATTGTTTTGGTTTGTAGTTTTCTGGACAAGGCAGCAATCAAGGAGCCCGAAAGTGGCATCAAAGTGGCAAACAAATGGTTCCTAAAGACATTAACAGATGTGGAAGAAGTAAAACTAGTGATCAGAATGCTGCCGACTTGGGCCACGACAATAATGTTTTGGACTGTCTACGCTCAGTTGACCACATTTTCAGTACAACAAGCATCCACCATGGACCGCCACATCGGCAAATCGTTCCAGATCCCCGCCGCGTCCCTCACGGTCTTCTTTGTAGGAAGTATCCTCTTGACGGTGCCTATCTACGACAGGCTCATCAGGCCTATATGCAAGCGGGTTCTGAAGAATCCCCATGGCCTCACTCCTCTACAAAAGATTTTTGTAGGGCTGGTCTTGTCCATTGTTGGCATGGTGGCTGCAGCGATCACCGAACTCAATAGACTAAAAGTAGCCCGATCACACGGCCTTACACACAAACCGGAGGCCACGCTGCCGCTGACAGTCTTCGTTTTGGTACCACAATTCCTATTGGTTGGCGCCGGCGAGGCGTTCACGTATATCGGACAACTCGATTTCTTCCTTAGGGAGTGCCCCAAGGGAATGAAGACAATGAGTACGGGCTTGTTCCTTAGCACGATATCGCTAGGTTTCTTCTTGAGTTCGACTTTGGTGACGGTAGTTCATCTAGTAACTGGCCAGGGTAAGCCATGGCTGGCGGATAATCTTAATGAAGGGAAGCTATACAACTTCTATTGGCTGTTGGGTGTTCTAAGTGTTTTGAATATGTGTGTGTTTTTGGCTTGTTCAAGAACATATGTGTACAAGGAGAAGAGGCTCGCCGATGAGGGCATCGAATTGGAGGATGCTGGACCAATTTGTCACTAAACGTGATTCGACCGCATTTTCAGCTTCACTTGTATAAGTTTGAAGTTAAATCTTTTGTAAACTATTTTCTTTACAAAATGAGTGGAAGAGTCGAGTCATGGATAACCACTCTTTTCTTCTCCTCCTTTTTGTTTTCCTTTCCTTTTTCCTTTCCTTTTTCCTTTCTTTATCTTCTTCTTAGTCTGTTTTACACCTTTTAGATGTAACATATATTAGTATGCTATATATAATAAAAAGAGTTGTGTATGGCAATATAAAAATGAAACCAATTGTGACATAACTTGATTTGAAATCTGCTTATGAACTACAAGTCTGGTATTTATAGTGAATGATCTATTAGACTAGTTTTAATGACATCATTAATATAATCTTTTGGCCACACGCAACTTTTTGTCATTATTAATTTTTAATAATTTTTTTTTCATGACATTATGTGTGTCCAGAAATAAAGCATGATGCCAAATGCCCAACAGTATTATTGATCATGATTTTCTCTTTTGGAAGTCTCCAACAATTACTCACATGTCACCGTCCCACCTACACAACTTGTACGAGCCAGAGGAAATTTGTTCTTCAGATTTCCTCGTCAGACACTACTTCACCCGTGAGTAAATTAGAGAAGTAAATTGATTCAGCGTGAATATATTTAATGCCAATTATTGTTTCCTCCTTTCCTTCACGAACTTGGTCAAGAATTTGAGAAAGGTATCGATCCAGCAAATTGATATTTGTCAAGATTAGGATAAAAGTTATAGGGCCAACCCTCAAAGTATCTGTCACAAAAAAGAGAAAGCTAATTTCTAGAGGTAGGACGATTCGTTAATGTGCATTAATCAACATTATAGGCATTAATGATGTGAATTTAATACTTGTATGATATAAATTTTTCTGAAGGTACACCAAATTGATCGTTCTTATGTCCAATCAATCCTCGCAATTCATTCACTTAAAAATATATATAATTTTTTTTTTTTTACAAAATGTCAAGTTGGAATGTGGGAAGGGGGGTGTAAATTGCGACAAGTCTCAAGTCTTCGTGGGAACCCCACGTCTCCTCATACTACGAAAAATACGGGATATTATTGGAATCTTCATTGTGAATAAAAAGATGATTGCTATACAAATTTCAGCTTATTCAGATAGCTTACGACAATTGCTAGATTTTGCGACTTGTAAGCATCAAGGCTAGAATAAATTCTTAAAGAAGAGAGAGATAGCACCTCCGGTGAGGGAAAAAAATTGGCGTCTCAGGGAATTCCCGGGAAGTTGAATTCTGAAATCGAAGAATTAATGCTGAAACCATGCCCCCTATGAAGCTTTGCTTCCTCAATTCTTGCGAAAACTTGGCGTCGTCATTTCTCCTAAACAAAATATTTTCATTACTATTCCAGCCGTACATCATTTGTCAAAATTATACAAAACGGCATTTTAATTTGAGACTAAGGACTTTTATTTCCAACGGAGCTCCGGACTAGTTTATCACAAAGTTCGTAACGGAAATATGTAAACAGAACATGCATAACGGCATGATTCAAGCACAAAAGCCATACCTCCATTCAAGGAATCATGAACCATCAAACGAGGCTTTCGTCGATTTCACCAAAAATGTTGGGGCATCCATCCCATTTCCCTAGCTCTCGGGCTTCCCAGTATCCTCCCACGTATCGGAAGGTGCCTTCGCTGTCCCTTTGGAACCATCTCGGCTTCCAACCGTGTTCTTGCAACTTCCTCGACTGCAGAAAACAACCACCAATAACCAATGACAAGGCAATCATTTTAGAACAAATGCATTCATGTGAATCGTCCATTGATCATGTATGCTACTTTATAGAAGTCTAGCACAACTAAATCACCCTTGTAATAATAAATAAGATGAGGAAAAATGAACTTGGTCATACTGTAACATGTGTAAATTTGGTTGAGAACAGAATCAAACATACCATTCTTTGTCTCATCTCCAACCGGAGCTTCTCAGTGTTTGCTTTGTCGTATTCTCCATTCTCGAGATGTCGCTGGTCGGGTCTCAGCCTCGAATCTGTTGGTGGTAACTTCTCCTTCATTCATGAGTAAAATAGACAAAAATCAGACGGAGCTTTAAAAGAATGTTAGATGTAACAGACCTGTAAAATCATCATGAGGTAGAAATATATAACATATATATTGATATAAACAATTCTAAATCAAATACAAGCATAACTAATTGATTTAAAATTCGAAAGATTTCCATTTATGCAAGTTACACCTTTTTAACAAAAAATTCTTATAATTAACACAATATTAGCCATATTATGATCAGGTCCACCAAATTGAAGAATCTCATCCATAATTATAAAGCAGAAATAATAAACTTTAGCAATTATATAGTAATTAATTAGTTTTTTTAAACTGTATCAAAATAAAAATGTCAGCCAATAAAATAAAATAATTTGCAAATAGCATATGAAAAAATTAACAATTACTAATTTGTAAGTCACCAGAAGTAGCAGAGATTGAAATTAAAGATTCACTAGAAATACAAAAACAAAAAATGAAAAGGCATAAAAAATAACCCACAAGTGCCATGGAATAAAAGAAATACCAATTATCAGACTTGCTACCCCCACAGCCACCCTGAATTTTTGGGTATAGCTGGTAATTTGGGTTGCCGTTGAAACTTGATAATACAACCCTTGGTACATTGTATATGTGACTTAAAATATAGGATAAGATGAATAATAAGAAACAAAAGGAAAGAACGCCCGGAACCACGGAATGCCGGGACCTTGCCTGATGGCTGGCCTAGGCAATACCAGTGCTTCAGAGCCATATGCTTTTGACTATTCTGCCTGACAGAAGAAAAACAGAAACACAATAAACTATCTAGTGATCATACATACCTTCAGACCCGGTGTCAATTCGTTCAGTGTGATTGCAAAAGAAGTAAGGTTGTAACGTGTTGTGTCCAAAGGCCGGTCATTCGTTTTCCACAACAAAGATGACTCCGGCCAATCTTTCAAGCTCCCTGTTACATCTCCATCCTTAAAGTAGAGGCTTTCATCCCACTTACCAATTAAGGGGGCAACCTTTCTCCCTGTGGCATCTTCAACAAATCCATGAACCTATAGAGATAGTATAGTTCGTTTAGTTAAAAAAATTCTTAGGGTTCAAATGGTTTTAGTTTGTAAGGACATGCTCTTAATAATAACACTTTTTAATCTTAACAGAATGTGTTTGAATTAAATTTTCAGCCAGAACTACACTTAAAAAAACCAAATGTAGCTTTAAGGCTCAGTTTCAGCACACAGAACAAACTTTCTTGTATCAATTCGTGGACTTCCAAGGAACAACGTGGACCAAAATTGCGTAAAGGAATAGCAGTTACCTGGTGCGGATTACGTTCAAGAATAGACAGCTCCTTGAATTTGAGTTTGCACGAGTATTGGCGATTACCTTGTATATTCATAGTCCCATGGTGATCACAGTATATATTACCTAGAATTAGATTATATATGCTTGTTGTCACCTGAGAAAGTAGTAAGAAGATTTACTTATATGTATACAGTCAACCCGGAAAATGTTGCCAAGTAAACAAGGCTATTTTGTACCTTGCTCCACTGGAAGATTTCCCCATCGTCAAACTCCAATGTAAGAGTTCCAACAGGATCAAGTTGAATCGATCTCCCCCAAAATTTAGATTTAAGGTTAGTGTCCCCCCAGAATTTCCAGCCTCTACCTTCACAGTGACAAGCAATGAGAGTGGGATGGTGACTCACCTATTTCAAGAAAATTCAAGTTAAAAGTATAAATATCCTTTTGCATCCAAAAAAAAAAATGAAACAGGTGAACAGGTCGATATGCTTGCATATGACAAAATGATAATTGGGTAAGAAATGTTTAGCTCATCTCAAAATGGATCAATAAAGATGAAAGTAATAATTCTGCACAATCACCTTCTCAGAGAAGAACCGAACTCCTTTTTCTGGATAATCGGCTTCATAAGTTTCACCAAGTAAAGGGTTGAATGGTTTACAGAGGCGGCCTTCTGATGAAGCATACCCAGAAACAGCAAATGCGGCAACCTTCAAAATTCTCATCAGGCTGTTCCCCTGGCGTGAACATAGCATTTGATCATCACATGTATGAAGCTTTAATATTCCATCCACATTCAAATTCAAATTATTAGAAAGATCCTAAAAGCCCATTATCTCAACGCCAAAATTTGTTGCTGGTAACAACATAAGTCAAATCTTTTAACCTGTACAATAATAGGCATCACATTCATCATTGTGTCATACAGACAGCTTCACAAAACAGCACTGGTGAGCATTATTACCCAGTAATTCAAATAATCTCTTTACGTTAACAATGATTAGATCTCCAATGCATTCGAAATCATGATTTCAACTGACTCAATCCAAATGCACCCAGAGAATCTAAGAGACAATAGATTTAGAAAATAAAACTGATGGATCACCCTCATCTCATGAGTTACTAGGTTAGAGGGAAAACCAACCCACTATCATATATTTAGAAATATCGCTCACTTTATAAATCAATTTCACAAATGACAGAAATCCAAAAGAGAAACTGAATAGTTGCAAATGGACGACTATCACAGTCTTTTCACAATTTTGAGCCATTGATCGACTCGAAACTACTACCAGAAGTGAAGTGCCTAATTTATGACTAAACTTCAATCCAAAGAAGTGATTAAGAAACGAAATGTTGTCACCACTATTATCAGAAAGAAGCACGATTAGTAAACTAAATAGACCTTACCGCTTTACCATGTTCATATGCCTGATCCAAAAGATAAGAATATTCTAGGTCTTCAAAGCACTTTTGCAACGATGATATTGGCTCGTTAAAGTATACAGGGAGGCAAACACGTGCCAAATCCTTTCCAATGTTGTCCTTGATCATAGACCATAAGCTGACGCCTTTCTCCTTCTCAATTGGATCAGGTAGCTTCTTTCTTCTTTCCACGTGTGGGAATCTACAATATACTAATTTATCAACCTTGTCAGCAGAGACAGCTGGGTTGAACGTCAGACAACCATCCATGTGATCTGTTGGTTCAGAAAAAAACTCATTTGTGTCAAAGAAATGAGTTTCATCCTCGTCTGAGGCTTCCTCTAGATCTTGCTTTTCAATATCATCAGATGATTCTGTAGTGCTCCATTCTGTTATCAAACCAAGATGTTAGGATAAAAAGAATATCCATCAACTGAGGATCTTTAAAAGGAAAATAACTAATTTATCTTCGTGTATAAGAATATTTAGCAACATGGTACACATTCACACACATTGACATTAAATTCAGTTATCCAAGTTAACAAAGAAAAGTCAATAAATCTTGATCCTTTATGAGTGGCTTTATTCTTGACAGGGTTTCCAACGATTTACAGGCCTCGTAAGTCACTGGCAAGAAGTTTCTCTTTTGCGACACCTGCCACCAATACACCAAAAAATTCAACTAATAATGCGCAATCAGAATCTTTCTAACACATCTAGCAGCACAGGCAGGGCATTTAATTGATGTGCCACATGACCAGACACATTATATTTGCAATAGTGGCAATAGCTCCAATTTCAAACAATTGTACAAACTTGTAATCCAGGGAATAAATTTGTATCTTGCCTCCAATATCGATTTTCGGCCTGAATACAATCTGTTGTGCGCTAAAAACAGAGTTAGCGGGTATGTAGCAACTTCAAATACTTTTTAACATGTATACAAGACCAAATATCATGTTTTGCTACCCTCCAGCAGCTACACTAGGCATATGCATCAATTATTGGAAGCAACAATGTATGTACAAAAAGGAAAAAAGATAAATAACAGAAGGATATAGAAATAACAAATATAATCTAAATAAAAAACTCCTAAACAAGTATTCTACAAACATACGGGGTCCAATCAAAACCAAAAAGCCTACATTCGGACGAAAAGAACGAAAAATAACAAAACATGGATATCATCATACATCTAAATTCATCTCATTAGGCTTCATAAAACTTCAAAAAAAAAAATTAGAGAATTTGACGTATCAAGGATTATAATTACTATGTAATGGGCAGGAATAAGGGTAGAGAAATACCACTATATTTTCCTCGGGATACATTAGTATAGTCATGCTTCATTGATTGGAATTCTCCATCATTTAGTCCAGAGGCTTCAGCTTCAATATTTGCTGCCTGGAAAGCAAAATGAATGCTCAAGTTTTCCTGTTCAAACACATGATGCTAAAGAGGCAAACTGCACTGGAATTGGAGAACTTTTAATATTCCCTAATAAAGAATTAAGTCCAAAAAAAATTCCCACTTTGAGATATTCACAAGAGTAGGAAACCAAACTTCCTACCAACCAAATCTGACGACTGATTCTTCATCAGCAGGTAACCGTTTGAAAATGGATAAGAAGAAACAACTTTAGTGGACTTTAAAACTCTTGATTTCATAAGGTATGTCTTGTGAGATTCATGAATCAATTACTCCTAATGATGCAAGAGCTCCATTATTTAAATGAAACGAGAAACATCAACTCAGAATAAATGGCAAATATGATGCAGCTGTGAATTCTATTATTTTATACCAGTAGGCAGAACAACAGTTGACTAATTATGATTTCCTCGATGATGACGAAACTACATTAACTTCTTGATAAGATGTAAAATAACTACAATTGTGATCAGAAATTAACCCTCAGTCAAAAGGACCAATCGAAAGCAGTAAAGAGAACAAGTCAAGAAATTAATCTCTTCACTGAGTTAACCTAAACGATTCAGAAAAATACCTCCAATTGTCTCAACGTGTCAAGTAAGTTGGAACGTTCCTTGAAAAGAGCTTGAAACTGTCCTTGTACGCCTGAAAATTCTGAGAGCATGATCTGCTCACAGTCTTCAACAAGCCCTTCATCAATCCCTTCCTCGATCAATCGATCCTTGAGCCTTTCGGTTGATATTGTCAAAGATCTAGTTAAAAGCGGGATGCCTTCATTCTGCGGTCCCAAAGAAAAAAGGCTTCTTGTAGAAATCAATGCCTGTAGCCATTCTACTCTCTCTTTTTTAGAATTGGTCCTCAAATGAAGTGTTTTTGTTGCGGTAAACACATAGAACCTCCTGTCGTCAGATTTACTCTCGCGAAAAGAAGAAACCTGGAAACACAAATTCGTAAAGATTAATGTCTGTGAACAGCAATCTGCTTTTCCCAACCATAGACAAATAAACCATGCAGAAAGCTAACTTAGACATTAACAGAATAGAAGTGAACCACAACTACCAATAAAAGGTATGCCCGAGTTGGCTGGGTAAACAAGGAACCGGATGTCTTACATGGACTTCACCCTTCATTTTTTAACGTCACAGGAGTATAATCCAAGAAAAGTTTATTCCCACCTAAATGAAAAGTATAATATAAAACTAGAAACTGGGAATAGGATAGTTTACAGTGCACCAAATCGCAAAGAGAATTACCAAATGCCTTGGAATTACTATGTACAGTCGTTTGGAAAATACGAACCGCAGCACTAAACTTGAATAGATGCCAGAAGGCCAGTATATAAAACCATTTTGACAAGAATTAAAACATTAACCTTCAAGAAGAAAACCAAATATCCTTAGATGCAAGCAGAACGTTTCATTGAGCAGACGAGTTAAAAGTTTCAGAATAATTAACAGCAGTTTGCTTTTGGATTGACGAAGTATAAAACCACGGAAGCAAGAATATTTACTTCGCGTTATAAAAGCATTCACCTTCTCTAATTTCTAACAAATAGTCCATTCTTACAGTCGAAAAAATAGAATAAAGTTTAAAAAAAAAAAAGGCCACGTTATTTTCACCAAAACGTAAAAGATCTGCCACTCGTGAGCACTGTAAAGTATTTTATTTCAAAGATGAATCTTTTACCGTGCCCAGGCCCCAGATGACTGAAAATGGAAAAACAATTATAGCTTTAGACGAAAAAATCATTGAAATTTGACATCAATCCTTGAAACAGAAATTTACCAAAACGAAAGGTCGAAGAAAAAGGAACCTCAAAATATTTGATGTGACCAGACGAGAAAGGAATACTTAGCTAGGCTACACATTTTCTTGCCCTATCCTTGGCCTATAATATAATTCCACCTGCTGATGTGACCTACTTCTATTAACACCCAGTTTTCTTTTCTTCAAAAGAATGAATATGAACGCATTTCAAGAAATCTTAAAAACCTTGTTAATAGAAAGTAAATATGTAAGATAAAAAAAGGTTCCAGTATCAAACCCATTTCTGGGATAAGTGATTTCCCGACAAATTTCGTGGCCTATAGTGAAAATACATTCAAAAGAGACAATCCCGGAAGCCCCCACCTTCGCTTACGTTCTTCGTCCTACCCGATGCACATTTAATTTCTTGTCAAATCCCACCATCGGTATAGAAAATATTTAGATTTTTAGTGCTAGATTCGTGTACTTGTTTGATTTTCGAGAATTTACTACCATATACTGACCTTTAACTGTACAATGCCGACTGTTCTGCTGTGTTTCCTGCCACTCCTACGGCAGGTGGAGGCGGAGCCAATGAGAACGACATCTCTTCCCGGCGACGCGTCGGGGCGGCTGGATTTGGTGTATGAGAGGATGCCGTTACTTCTCAAGGTGAACCATCGAGATCGCCAGCCCATGCCGTAGTTGGTCCACTTGTTGAGTATCCCGGCCACACTGGTGCTGGTGCTGACATCAGATCGGCCGGCATTGATGTAAGATCGCCCGGCGTAGATATCCAACGCAGACCTGGTTCTCAGGAGGGTCGGCTCCGGCGACGCGTCCCCGATCGTCGGATTACTCTCCAGTGTTATGCAACACAAAGGGTGCAGTTCCTTGACCCGCATTTTGGATCTTGATTATCGATAATAACAATGATCAAAATAATGCCCACTTCTAAAACCGGCACTGATGATTCGAATCAACGTTTGAATTACTGGATCCGACAAAATTTGCTCAACACAACTTCAGAATATGATGAATCAAACCAAACTCGGTTCACACAGACTCATTTTGCATACATTTATGGAGAGGTTAACAGTGAAGGAGCTCCAAAACTAAGAGATTCCAAAAAGGATCGAAACAGGTAAAATACCAAAAGATTTCACAAGAAAAAAAAAAAAGGAATCTTGCGATGCTGAATTTGTTAATAAAAGGTGGAGTTTTTTTTTAGCAGCTATAAAAATTACTATTGGGATTATTTATAACGCTTGTGCGTACTGCTGTTTGCAGAAATGTAATCATATATTGCATACACATCATTTAAAAAAATATATAAGCACAGCGTGTGCAGTGTGTGTCGTGCGGATGATGCTGCTTAATTACTTTACTCTCTTGAATACAGTATGAAAATGGTGGAGACAGACTGTAGAGGTTTCTTTCTTTCTATTTTTAAATTCTTTAAGTACGTAGGGGGAGACTTAGAGTAGCTTGGGATTCAATTATTAGCAACATGAACAAGGCAAAGTGTTGACTGAGGATTGATGATACGCAGTTGAGTTAGGCCAATTATTGTAGTGTCTCTTCCAGTTCATTAATTAGGCGGCTGACCATTATAAGGTGACCACGGGGCCAGAACCAAGAAGGCAACATTCATTCACACTTGATATCAACATTAACAAGATCCTTCCTCGAATATGTTTGGCAGCTGACGCAGGTTAGCGGTGAAAGATGGTAGTCCAAGAATGTTCCGCCGGTTTAAAGACGAGGTTTCGCAAGGAAGAATTGAAGATGATCGTTCTGCATCGTGGAGTTTGTGTGGGTGCGGCCATGTTTGGCGCATATTCTTTTGTTACCACACTTATTTTGAACGGGAATAGTGAAGCTCGTGGATTTTTTTGGACAAAGCTCCAACGTAGCAGGATTTTGCTTCGGTCATTTTCCTTTTAAATCTAAACTTCCTTCGGTAGTTGTCCTAATTGCAGGTGAGGTTAATGGGAAGCTCGCTCATGTTCTTTGACAATTAAGTGATGAATGTTAGTAAAAGAACAGTACCTGGAAACTGTTGTAAGCTCTGTATGAGTTCATAAGATTATACCTCTTGCTGTATATATTTTCTGCATGCGCAAGAAAGGACATAAATAGAAACTATTTTATAAGTTTGCGTGACATATTGAATGAATTAATTCCATACCATATGTTATTCTCCAAAATTTTCTCGGCACATCACTACTCCTAATAAATAAATCAAAAGGGACTAATTGAATTTAAGATCCAGTCTTAATATAATTAATACTGTAAATAGATAAATACTGAGGGCGAAAATCATGATTTCCTAACCAAACGAAGAGAAAATCCGTGTACGTGTAATAAAGCGTATTACCTGTCGAATACATTCTTGCTTCTTTTTTCCACACCTATTATTTATCTCGTGCTCGTAGTGTTCTGATCACATATTGAGATTTGAAACTTTTAGAATTAGTTTACTTGACCCCGTAAACTAGAACTAATTGAGTCTACTTTAGCCATCAATTTATTGCGACAACTAATTTGCTACCTCTAATCGTCATCATTGTCAACTAAACCTTGCATCTAAATACTCGACAAATAGTAACTAAAAAGTGAAGCAGTAGATAAATTTTATTTTCAAATATCAAAGTGGAATCTTAAACAGTACTCAGAGCTTGAGGCCAATCTGTTGCTTCAATTTTGAAACATCAAAATTTGTAAGCACGTGTGGCACGAATATCCACTTCCCACGCTTCGTAGAAGCAAAGAGTTTAATTTAAGTTGCGAAGAGTGGGTAGGATGCAGTTGAAATCAATTTTGTTATATCCATAAAAATAGTATTCCAAAAAAAGGTAATAAATTTAGGGTAAATTGGTGATAAATACCTGTTCAGAAAGTTAACTTGCTTGTCAGTCCCTATTTATCCAAAAATTTTTCTGCAATACCTGACACATGAAAAAGCTTGTTTCTAACTCCCTCAAACTTATTTCTCCCCTTTCCCAGTTTCTTCCCCATTTCTTCTTCCCGATTTCTCCACTGATTTCTCCCCATTATCAAAGAGGCATCACCGATTTCTCCCCCATTACGAAGAGGCATTCTTCTCCTGTCGATAGAAAACAAAAGAATCAGTGGCTCCAGTCAGTCTGAAGAAACCAAAAACAATCGACAAGAAAAATCTACGAGATTTCGAAACTTTCTAGTTCATTAGCAAGGAGGAAAAAATAACAACTGTTCGCTCTTGAAGCCGCAGCCCCTGCGTAATCTTAAGGTAACATTCCTGTTTTTGATTCCAAGTTTGGATTTTGGGGTGTTAAAAAATGTGGGTTCGGTTTCTTGATTTTGTGTTATGATTATTTCGAGTGTTTGAAGCTTGGTAGGGAATTTGAGATTTGAATTATGCTCGAAGTCTGTTTCGTGAGTTATTTGTTTGTGCTGTTCTTCTCGTTCTACTTTAGATCCATTGTGGAATCTGAAACCGATTGGTGTTTCTTTACAAGATAAGAATTTGAGATAATGGATTTTATTGTACAGAATCGTATGCGATGCTTTTGTTATTGCATTTTAATTTCGAGAAATCTCATTAACGAATAAGGAAGTGGCCAGCAGGGAAGTTTTCCTAGAGTGAAAAAATTGGAAACTTCATTTATATTTGTTTCACAAGTTTAAGTTTGGCCTCATAAGATTGTAAACTGATGTGAGCTCCGGAATTCATTCTATGTGATGCTTGCATAAATGGACCTTGGGATGAAACTATAAAATATGCATTCCACTGAAAGCCTGCGCAATTTTTTTTCTTATTTTCTAATGAGTTCTGTTGCTACATCTGCATTCTGGGAACTTGAAATTGAGTCCCGAACCAACTATGTTGTAACAAGATCAGTTATTTGTGTGCCCGCCTTCTTTCTTTATCTTGTTCAAAGGGGACTTAATTTGCTAAGTTTTAACAGTGATAGTCTTTACTAACTGCTAAGTAATCGGATTGCTGTATTCATGTTGCAGAATGTTATGAAAAACAAGATCATATAAAAAAGACTATTTACATATTATTGTTGTAGGCTTAGTTTTAAGATGACTGATTGGATGTTACAGTCATTGACACAATTTTATTGATTTGTTGTTTGATCAAATGAAGTTTGTTGACTTTGTAATTCACCGGAGAAAGAAGAGAGTTCTCTATCCAAAGCTGACAATGGGAAAGAAAACAGTGAAGCAAAATCTGGAAAAAGGTAGAATGGAAAAAAATTTTTGCCGATATTTAACTTATATGTAAATTAATTTGATTGTGCATAATGACAACAGAAGCTGAAGCTGTTGCTGATGTACATGCGAAGATTGGAAAACAATTTTATTCACGCGGCTCCCCAGCCTATTTTAGTAATGTCATGGGCGAGCTGAAGCCGATCTTAGGCGAGCAGCAGCGAATGCGGATTTCTGATTCACCGTTTTGTAAATGGATTGATATGCCGGATCTTGCAATCAGTAGTGGTCGCATTGATTACTTTCTGAACAGATTTGATGTTCCTTCATGTTCGTTTCTTATTAATGATGATGTTATGATTCCGTTCACTTCATCGGACTTCTCTATTGTTCTTGGTCTGCATCATAGTGGCCAGCCAGTTGATTTGGACCTGAAAATGGAGTCACGATTTCTAGCGCGTCACTTTGCTAGCAAAGTGACGAAGGCCGACCGGGCAGCCATTCGTGAAAGGATGATGCTACTTGCAGGAAGTAGCGAGGAGAATGAAGTTGATGATTTTTTTCGTTTTTTTATTTTGTTCATTTTCAATTGCATTATATTCTCCACAGCTAGTTATGTCACCCCTGGTTTCATATTTCCGGATCTCGATGATCTTACGACATTTTTTGATCATGCCTGGGGAGATGCTGCGTTTCGTTTTTTGTATCGTGAAATTTGCCATCTTGGGAGCAAAATATATGTGGATGGATGCGTTGTTGGATTAATGGTTAGTTTGATATGTATTTTATTAATTATTTTGTTGTGTATGTATATTGGTTTCTCACGAATTGTTTTTTGTTCAGGCATTGGTGTACGAGAGTATCCCAACTTAGGGGTCCGTCGTAGTTTAAACTTATATCCTAGGTTGTTTCGGTGGGGGAAAAGCAAGATTCCTTTGAAAAGCGCTGAAGCCGATACGTTATTGAATCGCGTAGATATAACTCAGGTATCTGTCATCTGCTTTTACTTTTTTAAAAAAGGTTGCATGAAGTTCAAGCTTGGTCTACATGACTGTTTAATCGGGCTTGAATGTTTCACTTGTGATCAGGTCCTGCCTATTCGACCTTTTAACGAAGAGGAGAATTTAGTGTCAGAAGATGGAATGCCTGAGGTTAGAAGATTGGAGAAGATTGTAATACGACAGTCGGAAAAAATTAAATTATTGGAAAAGAGGTGTGCTGAATTGGAGGATCAAAATCTCAG
>KQ998957.1:102786-121443 GCA_001598015.1 Dorcoceras hygrometricum
GAAACGCCGTCGTTTGCGTGAAGTCTGGTTGCGTTTGTTGTGATCAGCAGATGCTTTAGCGTAGTGTAGTTGCATGTTAAAACGACTGCGTTTAGATTAGTTGGCGCGACGTCGTTTGGATGTTGCGTCTGGTACCAGCTGGTAGATCGCGTTTGGTTTGAGTTTTGAGCTTGCGACTGGATCCAGCAGAGAGAGAAAAACGTTGCGTTGTTTTGTCTTGCGACTGGATACCCAGCTGCTGGTTTAGTATGCGGCGTCGTTTGAGTAAGTTGGTGCGACGCCGTTTTGAGAACCAGTCGTTAGTCATTTTAGCGATTGTCGTATAGATCAGCTGTTGGTTCTTGCGTCTGCTGGTTTGGGAAATTTGTTAGTGTCGACTGGTTTTGTCGGTAGACAATAATTTTTATTGATTCCCAGTCGTAGCAAGTGCTATTTATAGGAAGACTTGGTCTTCGAATTGTGGTATCAATTCCATACTTAGCAAATATTTCCAGCCTTTCGTTCCTTATCTTTCGAACCCCAGAGCACAGTTCAGCCGTGAGCTTTTCCGGCAATTTCCCGTCGTTTCGGTGGTTGTTTTGGCTCGTGCGAGGTAGCGTTGAACTCCTCTTGAGAAGATCTTCCAATTCATATCAGTTTTAGAAGCTGTAATTGGCTAGTCGAGGAACGCGAAGTTTCTGCCGTTCGAGTGTTGTATCGATTTGGTAGAGCTACGTTCTGGTTTTCGGCTTTTACCAGAGTCTTCGGGATTTCTCGCAGGTTTAGTTGTTGCTCAGTATAAGGTACGGATTTGAGCTTGTTTTACAGCGAAGTTATGGCTTGGATGAATTGTAGTCGCTGGTATGTGGAATTGCCGTGCTTGTTGGTTGTGTTCTGTTGAGAATTGTGTGTGCTATTTGTGTATTTGCTGCGTTGCATATGTTTATATGCTGGCACTCCCGCATGTTGCATACACGCATGGTATTCCTTTCCAGTTTTTGGTAGTCCTTGTACCATTGTTGCATTGTTATTGTTTTCTTACTAGGATGTGAGGGCGAGCGGCGATACCGCACTCTCATCTCCCTGCTGGGATCGTAGCCACCATGAGCCGAGTGGTTAACTACCACAGTTCATGGGCGAGGCAACAGTAGGTTGAGTTGTTTGATGCATCCGGTAAGTGGGTGTCGTTTCATGGCGAGTGGCTCACTACCACACCGTGAACACACCTCGTGGCCACTGTACGTTGTCAATGATTCTTGGAGCTATGTTTGAGTTCCTTAGCTCCCTTGTGGGTCGAGCTTTCCATTGTTCCTTGGCGTCTCATGCATAGCACCTGCATTTTATTCCTTGCTGTTATTTCTGTTGTATTATTGCTCTTCGTACTGGGGTTTGACCCCATGTCCCTCCGGGGCTTGGTTTGTTTCTTTGTTGCGTTGTTTTCAGGAAACCCAGGTTCTACAGCTGGTCGTGGGTTCAACCCAGCTGGCGGTGCCCCAGGAGGTGGCTAGTGTGTCCCAGTAGCATATAGCATATATATATATGTATCAGTTAGCCAGGGGGATGCCCTGTGCTTTGTTGTTGTACTCGTAAGGGGAGATATGATACATGTTTGAATTATGTATGCTTCGTTATTGATTGTTTTATGATTTGGGAACTTATTTTAAGTATTGTTGTATCTTAAATTATACGTTTAAAACCGTCGGGCCTAAAAGCGAAAAATTTTACCCACTTTTGATAGCTTCCGCATGTGTTTATCTGTTGTGAGCACGAGGCCTGACACCTGGTACATACGGGTTAGCACAACAACAAACGGCTAACAAGAAATGATCTCAACAGGGAAAATGCGTGTATGCAGATACAACAACTTGCAACAACCAGCAAAGAATAGAGGCAAGAAATAGCAACACGATAGCATACACTGCACAACATACCAGCAAGCATACATACATATCCATGCCTATCCCAAAGCTGTAATACAAGCTCAAATCCGTACCTTATCTTCTGTGCTACAATTACCACAACAGGGGTCCCGAGTAACTCAGATCTGAAACCTGATAAGACAACGACAACAACAACTCAGGGACAGTAAGCACAGAACTATGAACTGGGAGCCACCAGCTCAACCCAGCTCTATCCTACCCTTAGAACATGATAGCTGGCTCTAAACGGAGTATAAGGTAGGATCTAACACTTACTCGAAAGCTCTACCTGAACTAGAGAACCAATCGGTCGGAACACGAACTGACAACAAATAGTAGCTTCTTCACATTCTTCTTCTAGCTCACCACAGCCTTCGAAAGCGGTATAGAAAGAACGATCTTAGAAAGGGGAATCCAGCGCCACCAGCCTTGCTCCCATCGGATTTGTCTATCGCCGACAACCGGAAGAAATATGCTACGGTGAACAGTAAGGGTTTCGATAAAGTAGAGGGTATGTTATTGGGGAGAGATATTTTCTAAGTGTTGGAAAACAATGGCGTACGTCTAGTCAAAGTCCTATATATGTAACTCAAATCTGCTGATATCTGGTGAACAGTAGCCACCGACAACTCGAGGTTCAAAGCTGGTACCAACTCAGATCTGAGTACTTCTCGAGATCTGGACTCTACGCTACACCAGATTTGGATTTCTCTTTGTTATCTCCAAATGACAAAGCATAGGAGTCCCACTCAAAGACTAGTGCCATGTTCTCTCTCTCTTAGCTGGCATATACAATTCCTAGCGTACACATAAACCAGCTCGCAACCAAATCTGTTTCTCAAAATGGCGTCGCACCACAATCCAGCTAGTTCATACACTGGTATCGCTAAACGGCGTCGCATCACAACCCAGATCTGGACGACCGGCTCACACTCATCCAAATCTCACCTCAGCCAGTACCCACGAACCGTACCGGTCTACACTAAACCCTCGAACCAGGTCGATCTGTACAGTACTACCAGATTTCACCCCTCAGATCTGGTTTCTTCCAAAACGACGTCACTCCACTATCAACACGAAATATCTTGCGACGACCATTCTTAAATTCTCAACCAACCAGAGCTATTTCGCGTACAAACCAGCCAGCTCTTCTTCAAATCTATAACAACGCCCGATTAATTTTCCAAATTAATGATTAACGATTCAGATCTCACATTTCTCCCCCACTAAAAAGGAATTTCGTCCTCGAAATCAAACAACAAACTCCAAAATCTATCCAAAACTCAACATCATAGACACCAAAACTGGTTACACAATACACAGTGGCTATTAGATGTGTTTCATGATAGCCGTCATACCCACTATCACATCTAACATACACTTTAGTATATTCTAGGTCTTTACTCAACGCAATTGTAAATCATCATATACACAATAAAAGTAAAGAATGCCATATGAATAAATGCGAATATCATATATAAATATTGTCATATACAAGAGTCTATAAACCCACACGCCACAAGTTGGCTAGTTGGGCATCTACTCTAACACATCGCAAATTCCTTTAAAGCCCTCAACTTTTCTGCTTTACGTGTAACAAAAAAGAAAAGTAGGTGATAAACAAACAGAGCTTCTTAAGACAAGGTATTTACCTATTAACTAAAACAGGCCTGCGACAAAATCTTCACCAAAATCACTGATTATTTGTGGTGGTGGTATTCGATCCAGCATCCTCAGTTATGAACATATTCATAATATTTTCAGTCAAATCTTCCAACCCAACTTCAGTATTTTCTATATATATGTATAAAAGAAAGTTAAAACAAACAAATATGAAATGAAGATAAAGAAGACAAACCAGAAACCACTTACCCTTCTCTCCAATTAACCAATCTCTACAACAAACCAATGTCTCAACAACTTCAGGTTTCATTGCACTGCGATATTGGTCAAGTATCCTACCACCAACGCTAAAAGCCGATTCAGAAGCAACGGTAGAAATTGGAATAGTTAAGACATCTCTGGCCATTTGTGCAAGTTCAGGATACCTAAATTGGTGAGCTTTCCAAAATGCAAGAACATCCAATTTTACAGATCTATCAATTTTTGTTTCATCCAAATAAAGCTCTAATTGAGTCTTTTGAGCATTGCCACTTAATTACAAAGTTTGAAAGCTATCAAATTCCTACACAATAAATGAAATATATTATTAATAAAACGTAAAATATAGTTAACAAAGAAAGCATTATCAGTGGTACCTTGAAAACATCCATGCATCCACTTCCTGAAGTTAGAGCAGGAGAAGCATTATCTCCAAAGCTACCATGATAAGTTGAAGATGTGTTGTTAGTACTTAGCTTCGGACTGTTGACCATGTACTCCTCGAACAAAGAAACTAATTTTGACCTTACAAGGCTTAATTTGTTACTACCATGTCCATACAACTTGTTGTAACAAAATTCAACAAACTGCATCTTGAACCTTGGATCAATTATCACAGCAATGGCAAACAAAATATTATAGTCTTTCCAATACTTGTCAAATTTATGGAACATCCGATCAGCCATTGATCTCATGAAATCATCAGAACTTTTCATGGCTTGAATTAATGTCAGCTGAAACGTGAAAACACGAGGGAAGTAAATGTTGGTTGTAGGATATTTCACTCCAGAAAACAAACTGGTTGTCTCATAGAAAACCTCAAGGAATTTGCATATCTTTTCAACTTGTCCCACTCATCAATCGATGGATAATGTACAAAATTAGTATCAGCCAATCTCAAATGGTTAAAAGCACGTCGATAGTAAATAGCACTAGAAAGCATCAAGTATTTAGAATTCCATCTAATAGGAACGTCTTGCCACAGTGATTTCTTAGATTCGAGTGAAGTTTGGTAACAGATTCTACAAACTTTTGACTTTCTAACTTGACTGTCTTTCACATACTTGACACATTCATGAATATTATCAACAGAGATATCAATTCTTTTCAAGCCTTCTTGCACAATTAAATTGAGAATATCTGCAAAACAACGAACATGCAAAAACTCACCATCGCCTACCAATGAACAATTTAAACCAAGTGTATCCCTTAAAAGGCCAACAAACACATCATTTGCAGCAGCATTGTCTAAAGTGATTGTGAAAACCTTTCTCTGAACTCCACAAATATTGAATAAACTATCAATTTAATCACATAATGCAATGCGAGAGTAAGGTGGATGCATGTAAGATAAATTGATAACCGTTTTTTGTAAAACCCAATTAGAATCGATGAAATGTGTTGTCAAGCATATATAACCATCCGTTGCAATTGAAGTCCACAAAATCAGAAGTGAAACAAATTTTTCCAGGGCATGAACGCATTTCTTGAGCTAGTCTACTGCATTCATTTTTATGCATCTTGAGAATATCAGGTTCCAAATAGGTAAAAATTGATCTAATTGCATCGTACTCCACAAACTGAATTCATGTCTCACAATGGCTAATATTAGCAACTCAATAAATCTTTCCTGACTGAATTTTTGTGAGCTAATGGCAAGGGTTTTATCGCCTTGTTCTAATAAAGCTTGAGCAATGTCTCGAGTTTTCTGCCTAGGACACTGATTGAGGATATGGCGTCGGAGATTACTTGTACACATGCTACTATCCGCTTTATGTGTAATCCCACATGATTTACATTTGCAACGCAAATATTCTCCCTCTATTTTATGGAGCATCTCGAAATATTGCCACCATGTTGATTTCATCATTCTCTTTCTTTTGCCACTTCCGAAAGCCTTCCTTTGAGAATTATTACCACTTTCATCACTTGCATGTACACCGTGAGCTGGTGCACCATCCATGCTATCCTCAAGATCAATAGATTTTGAACTCATTCTCCCAATAGATTGTAATACTTACCACCACATCCAGCTGGATCCCCTTCTTTGTTGAGCAACATAGGTGAACGGCGGCTGAAGTGAGCAACAGATCATAGAGCGATTGGAAAAATACAATGAATTCAAAACTAGGGTTAGAACTTATTATTGGTCGGTCAATCATTAAAGCAAGCCCACTTAATCAGGTCAACCCGATAACAACCCAAACCAAAAAAAATTTTGGGTTCAAACCAAACGGACCTGAACCTGAAAAATCCCAACCCTAACTCGGTTTTCTGCGGGTCGACTCGGGTTGGGTTGTCGGGTCGGGTTATATTTTGCCACCCCTACCCGAGGACTTACACCAAGCTCGGGAGAGCTTCTCGAGAAGAAGATCATGCCTCCGAGAATCCATTCAGTTTACGCCTCTCTCTTTAACTCCAAAATCACCGGGAATCACGGAGACAATCTCGCTCAAGATGATCATCAATTTAGGCATGATCTCCGCAAGGAAAAGTGTCCCAGCACATCACGCGCCAAGCGAAGAGTCTAAGCGCCGGGTAAAGCGTTTACCGCATCCGCCTAGCCCCTCTATAAATACTCAGGTATGCTCCCTTATTCATTCATTCACTTGCTCTCAGCTTACATATATTCTCGCTCTCTTTTTGCTCCCATATACTCTACCTAACTTAAGCATCGGAGGGGTTTCGTCGGACACACTTTCGGCGCTCTCTGACCCGTTACTTGTGGCTGTAGGTGTTTGGAAGGCCTCGACCACCCTTCATTAATCAGCTGTCCCGATGACCCGACGTCCCCGATTTCCTGAGGTGTGGCAGCTCGTCGGCTGAGGATTCGGTTACATCAATATTGAAAGATGATAATGCATATAATCGAAATTTATAAAGATATCCGTTATTTTTTGAGAAAATAATTTTTGGCCACTTGTAAATGTCTGCGTTGCGCAAAAGGCACCTAATTTTATTCCACCGCGGTTCATTTTGGAATCGTTCGTGGTTGATAAATAAATATCTCCTCTTACTTTTACATTTTCTAGCAGAAACACGTCACGCCTACACTATTTTATACAAATTTATTTTTCGAAAAAATTATTCCTACTCGTTTCTGTTTATATATGAGATAAATTTTTATTCCAAACCAACCCAGTTCCGTTTCTCTAGACTTTGAAGCAAATAAGGAATGTTTCATCAAAGTTAATAATGAGTTTATGGTATATACAGGTAAATATTAATGGGTTAAATTTCACACCTAACTATCAATTCCATGTTTCTTTAGTACCTAGCAAGAAACCATTTGGCAGATGATCACCAAATTTAACCTCCAATCGGAACCAACTCGATGAAGCAAGCGAGTCCCTACTCTTCTTAATGTCTTCTACTCTCGAAGCATCTTAAACTTGAATTCGAGCGATCTTTTCAAACTTTAATCTCCAAAAAATCATCCAACATTGCATGTGCAGAGACCCATATAAATCAACTAGTGCCTAAATTCAAAGTCCTTTACGTCAATAATAATCCACATCATGAAAATAATTTATGGCATCAATGTTTTGTTTCTTTAAAAATTACTAATAATAACGATTCACACTAATTTTGGATATATCCTGATAACAATAATTGCTCCAACTATCACATCGAACGATTATATAACATAATAAAAAGATGAAAGATAGTAAGCATCTAGGAATCCAAGTACTAATGGTAAGGTATACTTTTGAAAAGGTAAAAAAGACTAAATTGAAGGAATCGTTGAATTTTGGCAATTTTAATAACTTAGGAGTCTGAGGAGGGTGCGTCTTTAACTGTTGTTGTTATTTCATTTTTTTTAGAGATAGTCTTACCTTTTACCCTATCAGTGGCTCTATCCCTAGCAGAGATAGTATTACTCGTTAAGATCTTGCATCACATTTACAGTCCACCTGGCCAACCAGATCAAGCGGCACAACTTAAATAATTTGCTTAACTCACACATGCATGCTTAACTCAACAATATGAAATATGTTAGGATCAAGCGCTTACCAAAAAATCATAGATGTTAGCCAAGATGCAATTTAATTTACTTATACATGTGGTAGCGTATAGTGCACCTATTATGTGCGTTAGGATAGGGCTGTTAGACCCATGAGTACGAGGATGTGCGTCTTTTAGAGAACAGTCTCACCCTTTTCCCTACCGTCAGTCCTATCCCCGGCAGGGATAGTGTTATCCGTTAAGATCTGATATCTTTTACGGACCACCTGACCAACCATATCAAGTGGCGCAATGTCAGCAAATTGACGTACAAGAGTTTCCCAGGAGGTTACCCATCCCGGTATTTCTCTCACACATGCACGCTTAACTCAACAAAATATTAATGTCATTAGTGGATAATTAGGAGCCAACATTCTCAAATTATTAATGCAATTTGTGAATAACAAAACATAAAATAAGAGAGAAAAATTGGCCATATATTTAACTCCAGCTATTGTTTGTAAGAATTTAAATTATGTTTAACTAAATAACATGATACTCAATGTGAAAAACGGACCACAAATTACCTCCAGCCGTTGATTCTAATGCGGACTTCGAACATCATGGGCAACAAACTGAAATTGCTACAGAGCCTTCTAGGCACTTCAGACCTCACAATACATGGTGTGTATGATTTTTAGGTTTATGCTTAGGGACCCAAAGCCACTATTTATAGATAAATTTGTGTAATCAACAAATTTATCAAAATTATGACAATCTCAATAATATATATTCGATATTTTGATTTATTAAAATGCTTATAAATTATGCATATCTAAATCTTTCAATATTTTGACACTTAATAAAGATGAAAGATGTGTATGATCAAACATTGATCAAAATCTATATTTATCACTTAATGAGATAATATTTTTGTTATCCATATAAAGTCTTTCTAATATTATTTATTCTCGACTGTCTAAGATAGTTGGCCTAGAAGGGAAAAAAAGGTTAGAAGTCTTTCTTCTCCATCAGAAAGCAGCCATTGACGATAACTTTCTTCCACAGTAGACAACCATTGAACGTAGAACACACATATGTTCTAATGATATTGAGATATGCCGAAAGAAAATAAACTACTAGACTATAACTCTAAGTAAGATATATATTGAGCTAAATTAAACTATGAGTTGGCGGAAAGGACTATCAAGTACTGATTAAATTATCTTTTTTAAGGAAAAAGATTTAGTTGGGTGGCCTACCAAGTCAATTGGCATGTGATGGTAATTTTTACTTTGTTAACTATTTAATATATTCTTTTATAAAACAAAATCGAGGATATAAAGTTAGACTAGATGTAAAGTTTTTATTTAAAACATTGCAAACTGAAGCGCAAAATAGCTCCACGCCAAATTTCAGACCCTGACAATCTTTATTGTGGTAGAAATTTATCTGCAAATCCAACTCACAAATTCAGCATCTAAATATTCCTACACAGTTCTTCGAAAAAAATTATGAACCCTCTCGGTCCACTGTAGCTTTCATACCAGAAATCCATTTTTATGTACCCCTCCGTATGTGATTAGTATTTTAACCGAATTTCCTAGGATCAGCAGCCATATTTTATGTTACACTATTACTGCAAGCTTTTGGCTGCTCCGGAATAAATTCAAAATATAACAATTCATTTCCCTGAAACCTATTGGACGCAGCGTTTTGTTGACTTCAAAGCATAAATAAAATCATTCACGTATTATTTCGATAAAGTGTAACAATTACACCTACTTGGTAGAGCGATCGAACTTGACGTTTGAATTGCTATATAGTTTAAAAGATTGCAGTTACATCATTACCACCAGCTATAACTTTTGGTAAAGCGGCAAACGCTCGGTCTAACAATTGGTATCAGAGCCAAGACCACGAGTTCGAATCCCATTGATTGTAAAGAGTGCAATAACTTGGAAGGGTATTGTTGAAGTGCAATAATTGCCCATGTTAGGTAGAGCGATCGAACCGTAACGCTTGAGTTGCTATACGGTTTAAAAGATTGGAGTTGCACCGTTACCACCTGCTATAACTTTTGATAAAGCGACGAACATTCGATCCTACATATTTTTTTTTTTTTAGTAATACATGCATCAATCATTTTTTACATCCCAGGATGAAAATCGATACTCTCACTAATTACTATAAATTTTGATTAATCAATAATCTTGTGTTTCATTGATTCCAAATCAATAATAAATACTATGCTTTTGAAATACTTCATACACTAATAATGAATTGAGTCTCCATAGAAATATCAGACCATATGTAAGTGAATAATAATATTTATCAATCAGATCTCTACTCAAAGAAAAACATCGATTCAAATACAATCCAAACCGTATCTTTTGGTCCCATTAAATCGTTCGACAAAATTAATTTTCTCAAACTATATATTAAAATATTAAAGTGAGGTCCATACCCTTGCACTGATATTTATGGCTGCAGGCACTCGCTGTGATTGAAGAATTTCAGTAAGAGACAGATTCACTGAGTAATTTGTAGTCTCTGTTCCACACAAAACTCTAGTCAATCGCACTATTTGACCATCACCAAATTGGTAATCATCAATGAATTGCATTAGAACTGGACCACACTACATATAATATAATGTATATGTAATTTTATACAGTTTGATAAATTCGACTTTCGTTACATATTTTTGTCATGTTTCGGGGCCTTGACATATATCTATTTAAGCGGGACTATATTTGATTTCAAATTTAAAATAACCGTAAAATAAGTCAAAGCACAGCAATAACAACGTAAGAGCCTCTTCAACCCTGCTCTATTTTAAAGATTTGCATCAATTTGGTGTAAAAATCTAACTCCAACCATACTCCATTTTCTACACCAATTTGGAGATTTGGTGCTGAAGGTTAAATTAGGACACCAAAAATAGCGCAAGAAAATTCTGCACCAAAAGTTTTCCAAACCTGCGCCAAAGCTTTTCCTTTTTTTTTATTATAATAATAATTACTAAAAATAAATATTATATGTAAAAATATTAAAAAATCAAATTTATAGAAAATTAACTTAATTAAGTAATTTTATCAGTATAAATTTAAACTGTTATATCGTTTTATTAAAATTTTTATATTTTTTATTAAATGTATTTAATAAAAATAGGCTTATTTTTTTATATTTTAAAATATTTACTTAATTATTAAATAGAAATTAGTAGAAATAATCCGAGAATATACCTTTTGGTGCAAGATTTGGGGTAAATAGGTTGGAAATGAATATTGTATTTGGTGCAGAAATTACACCATTTTAATGTAAAAATTACACCAAAATAGAGTTATGGATTGGAGATGGCCTAAACCTACGTCCTTTTTTATTTCTCGGGAAACTTTAAATAACAAGTCAATTGCTCATCTGAAAAATAGATATCTTGACTAAACTATACTTCGAGCTTCCACATGTAACAAAAAAGTGGATCGAAAATTACATTCACATATAAACATGCAATCATATATATAATAAAAAGCGAAATTGCCCCATCATATAATAGAAAATCTTGAAAATTTTCAGGCTTAAGCCTTAATGATACATTCCAAAATTGCGGGTAACTCTTAGGATATCGAAATTTTTAATTAATTAAATCAAAAGGATATATTGATCACACGATGAGAAGTACTGCTTCCATGGCTGATTGAATCAGCGGTAACTCAATGTATATTTCTGGTGTAATATCTATGGGCTCGCTTTATATTTTAATTTTCCCTTTACAAAAATAAATTAAAATAAATATATTACGATTGATTATATGAAAATTAAGAAGCTTAGCACATAACTCGCCCCGACTTCTATCTAACTGGTTGGCTCCATAAATAAACAAAGTAAACTCGAGATTATTCCCTTCAAGACTTCGCGTTCCAATGGATGTCGGCTCAATCCTAAGGAAATAATGTGGGACTCTCATGGGCACCACTTTCTATCCATGTACTTGGATCAGTATCTGAATTTAAACATGGGTTTGATTCAAGCTCCATGTTATGAGAAATATTTTTCATTTGAAAAGAGGAAATATTGTTTTATCTAATCGACAAACACTCCAAACGAAATGACGAGTAACTATTTTTTTACAAAAAATATATAATAAATAAAACGAAAATTAAAAATATATGTGACCAATAGTTGGTAGGTATTTACAAATTAACTGTTAAATAAAAAAAATTTAGTAAAAACAGCACTTAATGTATGACAAATAATAAAATATCTATAGTTATTAATCAACAATAAAAAAAACCTACTCCAATTCGTTGGTACCGAGTAAAAAAAAAAAAAAAACTAGGTTTAGCAAGCAGGCATAATTGAATTAAGGTGCGATTTAAGCTACTGATGCCAAAGATTTACATGATCGTCGATGGAAAGAGGTTGTATAATACCATGATATGCATTATACTAGGGTCAAACTCATAGTATAGAAGGTGCAATGAGCTAATTTACTTTTATTTTCTAATAATGAGCTAATTTAATTGAAGGCGTAGATTTTATATGTATGGAAAAGTTATAAATACATCTGAAAAGTGTACCCAATGGCATAACGTAGTCCTAAGACAAATATTTTTTTGACCTTATTAAATATGATGTATCACTTTTTACTGTTCCTGCTCTCTAATAAATTTCTAAATTGTTTTTTATAGCTAGGGAGACAGAAAACCAAACGTATGGGCTATGGTGTTAAAAAAAATGGCAGACTGCATGCTAGACAAATTTGAAATATTTGATACGTATCTCATTACATGGGAAGCTGAAAAAAATTCATCAAGCACACAGCTTACGATAAAAACAAAACATTGGCTATCATTGCATCTGCTCAGTTATACAAATATATTATTATTACTAATGTCATAGGCTCCCCCATATCTAGTTGGTGGTAATATATTTTTAAGTTTTGATTAGATAGGGATAATATATATTGCTTTTAATCACGATTATTATGCGTGTCAGTAAATCTCATTTTGATTTCCATTTTCCACCACTTTATATGCAGAAAAAGGTATATGTTTTTCAATTTTTGTAAGGTCTCATAAAACTTAAAAATTATAGATAGCCAACGATAGAACATATATTTATAAATATTTCGTTTTTCATGAACATGATAAAATGATATCTGAGATGAGATATTAAGACAGTTTGAAAATGGATAATCGAAACAAATGAAATAAATGTCTTGTTTCCTAACTTTTCGAATACAGCTACTATTTTAAGATGGACGCAGAAGTGTAAATAGTATAGTCAATTCAAGAATGATGACTCCCACTGCTCCCTGTTGTGTACGTGATTCACGTCTGCATTAACTGCATTGTTTAAAAAAAGTCATACTAGCTCCTAAAACATGTGGAAACGATTGGCGTGTAAAATTGTTTTACTACGATTGAGAATTGAAAATTGAAATAAATGCATATAGTTAAATTTACACTTGCATATTATTCTTAGTAATTGAATTTATTTTGGTGTTTTTAGTATATATTGTGATCATTTTAATATACGTTTTCGGCCAATATGTAAAGAGACGCTTTGAATAAGAATTTCCGATATATATTTTCAAATTTTCGACCATGCAAAAATGAACCTTTTTATTTTTCTATATAATAGGGGGCGTTTGATGGGCTCTAAATTTTAGGATAAAGAATTAATGAAAGGGATTAATTGAAACATTCATATATATATATATATACGATGCCCCCCATTAGTAGCTCGGGACCCGAGGACTAGGCATCAACTCTACCTACATCACCAAGGGCGAAAGCAATCAAGAAGCGCGCGAAGAGCTCGGACGTCGGGATTAACGTCGAGGCCTCTCCCGAGGACCCCAATCCGATGTGTTAAAGCACTTCCGCAAAAGGCGGAGAACGTGGGTCGTGTTGTACGGAAGACGTGCGCACGATCTCACCCACGTCTCGACAGAACGTGCCCACGAGACGATTCATCTGCCTGGCCCCTCTATAAATACCCCCCAGGTTTGCTCTTTTTATTTTCGATGCGCACGATCTCACCCACGTCTCGACAGAACGTGCCCACGAGACGATTCATCTGCCTGGCCCCTCTATAAATACCCCCCAGGTTTGCTCTTTTTATTTTCGATCACTGATTATTACGTTCTTGCACACAGTATATATTCTCGATTTACTCTCATACACGGCTGACTTAAGCATCGGAGGGGCTTCGCCGGACACATCTTCGGCGCCCTTTGACAAGTGTTCGTTGCTTGCAGGAATACACCCGTGTTCTCCAATTCCCGACGCCCGACGTTCCCGAGGTCCTCGACGTGGTAGCAGCTCGTCGGCTGATCTATTTGGCTACATCAATTGGCACCGTCTGTGGGAAACGAAGAAGAAGATACAAGATGCCACCAAAGAGGACTAGAACTCAGCGTAGTGGGGAGAACAGTAACACAGAAAGTACCGCACCAGGATCGGAGAACACTGCTCTTACCCCCGCTCAGATAGCTGAATTGGTAGCCACTACGGTGGCGCAAATACTGGCAAGTCAACATGCTCCACAGCCCCCACCTAATCTCGATCAGCAAGCCGAGGAGATTAGGAGGATGCGTGAAGAGTTAGAAGCTCGGCAAGCCGAGGAGATGAGAAGGATGCGGTAAGAGTTGGAGAGTCAACGAGTCGAGGAGATGAAGAGGATGTATGAGGAGTTAGAGAATCTGAGGAAGGAAAAGAGCTCGCCGCCGCCTCCCCCGCCTGCTCGGGAGGTGTCATTTTCTACGGAGGTATTGGATGCTGATCTGCCCCAACATTTCAAATATCACAATGTTGGGGAGTATGACGGGATGGGAGATCCCGAGGAGCATCTATCTCGATTTGAGAACGCTGCTTTGCTCCACAGATATTCTGACCCGATTAAGTGCCGTATCTTTTTGACCACACTAGTCCGAGCTGCCCAGCAGTGGTTCAATCTACTACCAGCTGGCAGTATCAAGTGTTTCCAGGACTTCAGCCAGGCGTTTTTGCATCAATTCGCTAACAGTAAGAAACAGCCCCTGACCACCTTGAATCTATTCACTGTGAAGCAAAAGGAGCATGAGACTCTTCGGGAGTACATCCGGCGCTTCAATGGGACCATCATCGAAGTGTCATCTGCTACACCCGACCTCCTGATCGGGGCGTTTACCCAGGGGTTGAGGGGTGGCGATTTCTTTAAATCACTGGTCAAGAAGCCCCCTAAGACTTTTGATGAACTTCTGACCAAGGCAGAGAAGTATGTTAATGTGGAGGAGATACAGTCCTCGAGAAATATCGAACAGAGGCCGCCGCCTCGGGCTGAGCGGGATGCTCGGGTGGAGAGACCTCAGCTGAGGCCGGTTAGATAGGAGCCCCCCTTGCTGTTAGGGGAGTTTACTGCTCGAACACCTTTGAAAGTGAGCAAAGCTCGGGCTCTGGAAGTTTGTGATGAAAGGAAGGTCGTCCAACGTCCTCGGGGTAGTGATGGGGCCCCGAGGAATCCAAAGTCAGATAAATTTTGCAATTTCCACAGGGACTATGGTCACACTACTGCGAAATGTCGGGTATGGGACCAGGAGTTGGAGCGAATCTTGCAGCACAACATTTACTGTGATGGACACGCCTTCCTCCTACAACGTCATTCTGGGAAGGCCAGCCATGGCTGCCTTCTCGGCGGTAGCCTCAGCCCTGCACCAAAAGATCAAATTCCCAGTGGAAGGCTCGATAGGGGAGGTCATCGGGGACCGAAAGATGGCAAGGAAATGCTATGTCGAGGAGGTAAGAGTGGAGCAGAAGATGGCCAAGTCCCGAGCTCAAGACCATCCTATGGCTCGGGAAGACAGAGGTGTGAACTTGGTAGGGGAGGACTTTCAGTTGGCGGCCGAGGATGAGGAAGAAGAAGTGGTCCTCAATCCCCCATCAGGGATTGTGAAAATCGCTAAGTCCCTCCCAGAAAAGGTACGAGAGCAGTTGGTTCATTGTCTGGAGAGAAATAAAGATATATTTGCTTGGTCCCCGTCCGATCTAAAAGGGGTAAAGCGCGAGGTGATGGAGCACAGATTGAATGTCTCCTCGGGTTCTCGACCTGTTATTCAAAAGAGGAGGCACTTCGGGCCCGAAAAAGACGCAATGATCAGGAGCCAAGTGGAGGACCTATTGCAAGCAGGCCATATCAAAGAGGTGCATTTCCCGACCTGGTTGTCCAACGTCGTCCTCGTACCGAAAGCCACCGGGAAATGGAGGATGTGTGTAGACTTTCGAGACCTAAACAAAGCTTGTCCCAAGGATTGTTACCCTCTCCCGAGGATAGATCAACTCGTCGATTCTACCTCGGGCCATGAGTTACTCAGCTTCTTGGATGCTTATCAAGGTTATCATCAGATACCATTGGCCGAGGAGGATCAGCGAAAGGTCAGTTTTGTTACGACATATGGAACGTTCTGCTATGTGGTTATGCCCTTTGGGCTTAAAAATGCAGGGGCGACATACCAACGACTGATGGATAAGGTGTTCAGAGAACAGATCGGGAGAGTTCACCCCGGAATGTGCAGGAAGTTCAGAGGTTGACAGGGAGAATTGCTGCTCTCTCCCGATTTATTTCAAGGTCGGCTGACCGAAGCCTTCCTTTCTTCAAAATTCTTCGCCGAGCTAAGCAGTTCGAGTGGAGTGAGCATAGTGAAAAGGCGTTTCAGGAGTTGAAAGAATATTTGAAAGGCTTGCCCGTTCTAAATAAGCCTGAGCTCGGGGAACCATTACTTGTTTATCTCGCCGTCACTCCACAAGCAGCAAGTTCGGTACTAGTTCGAGAGGAAGGACAGGTACACCAACCTGTGTATTTCGTGAGCCATGCTCTAAAAGGCGCTGAGCTGAATTATACTACGCATGAAAAGCTGGCTCTAGCTTTGGTTATTACAGCTAGGCGCCTCAGACCGTATTTTCTCTCTCACCCGATTACAGTACTTACTAACAGCGCGCTCGGGCAAATTGTCTCTCACCCCGATGCTTCGGGAAGGCTTATTAAGTGGGTCACCGAGCTTATTGAGTATGATATTCAGTTCAAACCTCGAACGGCCATCAAAGCGCAGGCCTTGGCAGATTTTTTGGCGGAAACAGTGCACCTCGAGCAAGAGGAAAGATGGAAGGTGTATGTTGACGGGTCTTCTTGCTCCTCGGGAAGCGGTGTCGGGGTGGTTCTGGTATCCCCCTGGGGAGAGGAAACAAGCCTGGCGATTACTCTTGATTTCAAAGCCTCAAACAACGAAGCCGAGTATGAAGCCTTGCTCATCGGACTCCGAGCTGCAAAAAACATGGGAATAGCTCGGGTCCTTCTTTATTCCGATTCCCAGTTGGTAATTCAACAGAGCAACGGGAAGTTCGATATCAATAATGAAAAGATGGTGAAGTACGCGGAGGCATTGAATAAACTAACAGAGGCTTTTTCCGAAGTGATTCTGGAGCAAGTACCCCGGGAAAACAATGAAAAGGCAGACAAGCTCGCCAAGATGGCCAGTTCCCTTGCTCCAGCCTCGGGTAAAGAAGTGCATGGGAAGGAATTACTATCGCAAGTTTATCAGGTCGAGCAATATCAGGGGGGAATGTTTACTTTGGATTGGCGACATGATATCTTGGAATACCTTTCACGAAGGGTATTGCCCGACAACCCACATCGAGCTCGGGAGCTTAAACGCCGAGCCTTGCGCTTTGTTATTTTGAACGACGAGTTATACAAGAGGTCTTTTTCCCGACCTCTGCTAAAGTGCTTGGGGCCAGACGAGGCCAAATACGTCTTGAGAGAAATTCACGAGGGATGTTGCGGAAATCACCTCGGCGCTATAGCTCTGGCTCGGAAAGCTGCGCTAGCAGGATTATTTTGGCCTACCATGCAACAAGACTCCGCTGCTCTTGTCCGCTCTTGTCGAGCCTGTCAAAAGCATGCTAATCTCCAAAAGCAGCCCGCCGAGCCCTTGAAGACTATCATTTCTTCATGCCCGTTTGATTAATGGGGCATGGATATTGTGGGACCTTTCCCACCTGCTGGAGGACAGAGGAAATTCTTGTTAGTTGCTGTGGACTACTTCTCTAAATGGGTCGAGGCCGAGCCCTTAGCAAAGATATCTGAGGCCGAGGTGTTGAATTTTCTTTGGAAAAACATCGTCTGTCGTTTCGGAATACCTCGGCGACTTATCTCTGATAATGGAAGATAATTCTGCGGAGCTAAAGTTCGGGCGTGGTGTCAAGAATTGAAAATCGAGCAAGTCTTCACCTCGGTTGCCTACCCTCAGAGCAATGGACAGGTCGAAGTCACAAACCGAACCATTGTGCAATATCTTAAGGCACGACTGGAATCTACTCGGGGAAGATGGGCAGATGAGTTGCCCAGCGTTCTCTGGGCTTACCGAACAACAGCCCGAGCTGCTACAGGGGAGACACCATTCTCCATGGTATATGGCACGGAGGCCTTGCTGCCCGCCGAGATAGGGCAAGATAGTCTTCGGGTTATAGAATACGCCGAAGATAATGACGAGATAAGGGGTCTCGAGCTGGACTTTCTAGAGAAAAAAAGAACCCGAGCATCAGTACGCTTAGCTGCTTATCAAAGAAGAATGGAGCAGTCCTACAACAAGAAAGTTCGACCTCGGAGATATGAGCTGGGAGATCTCGTCTGGAGGAAGATACAATATCAAGGTGACAGGGGAAACTAGATCCAAAGTATGAAGGGCCATACAAGGTGGTTGGGAAAGCGGGAATCGCCGCTTATTATTTGGAAGATGCGCATGGGAAACAAGGACGTCGGCCGTGGAATGTTATTCACCTTCGAAAGTATTATGTCTAGGTTTTCCTTTGCTACTTGTAACTATTTCTTGCTCGGCTACTATCTGTAATAATGACTATGGAATAAAAGATGTTTCCTCCCAAATCATGGC
>KQ998958.1:3235-29296 GCA_001598015.1 Dorcoceras hygrometricum
CCATACTTAGAGAAATATTTCCCGATTTTCGTTCTCTGTTCTTCAACCCTTGGTCACTATTCACCGTGAGCTTCTCCGGTAGATTCCCGTCGACTCAGGCCGTTGTTTTGGACAGTTAAGGTAGTGTTGGACTCCTCTCGAAGAGCTCTTTCACCCTATATCTTTTGTAGAGGCTGTTGTTAGCTGGAACAAAAGCACGAAGTTGTTGTTCGTGTACGTACGTTTCGAAGTTGTAGGTAGCTTTTGAATTAGCTTCGAGATCTTGTTCCTAGCCTTTATATTAGCTTCCTGTTAAGTTGTATGGGTTAGATTGAGAGCTGGCTTTAGTATTTAAACTCAATCCATGAGATTTATTAGCAACCCGTTGGATTTATGTTCTGAATGCCGTGTGTTTATGTGACGCCCGAACCCAACGGGGCCACGAGAATTGGGGTAAACAAAAATTGTCGAATAAAAGAAGGGCTAAAAGGTAATTTGTTATAAGCTGCATTTCTTATAACTCAAAGGAAACAAGACACAAGACAAATCGAAAATCAGCAGGTACATAAGTTCGCGCGCTACTGCTAAAACATTTGCGGAAAACAGGGTATTTTCATATAACTTTGAAATTGCGATTTACAACAGCTGCTATTCGATGTAAATATACAACCATTGCTACTGATTTAATACAGTACAACCTAACCAAAACAATACAACTTAGACACGGAAAACGTAGGCCTTGGATAAACACAACGCTACCCATCTGCTGACTCAAGTTTCACCTGCTGATTCTCTGCGGAAAACAGGGTATTTCATATAACTTTGAAATTGCGATTTACAACAGCTGCTATTCGATGTAAATATACAACCATTGCTACTGATTTAATACAGTACAACCTAACCAAAACAATACAACTTAGACACGGAAAACGTAGGCCTTGGATAAACACAACGCTACCCATCTGCTGACTCAAGTTTCACCTGCTGACTCTCCACCAGTTGTCGTACCTGCACCATTTTAAAAGCTAGTGAGCCTAAAGGCTCAGCAAGTAAAATCTGAGTAGTAACAATTTCATAAAACGCAGGCAGACATCTGTACAATTCATATGTTAAGGAACTTCAATATACTGTATCATTTTCATAAACATATCAATGGTAGAAACAGGGGAAGATAGTCCAGTTTCTCATTTCTTTCAATTCCATTTTCAGTTGATCATGGCATATAAGTTCTATGTGGTCCAATTTGCACTTTGATCAAAATGACTCCCGATATCAGTTTAGCATATAGCTCATATGAAAGGGCAGTCGACATCTTCGACAACTGCTCACCCTTCTCCTTGGTGACCTTAACTGTCTATGCCATAATCTAAAACATCTTTCGTTCCTTAACAATCTTTCTTTAAATATTTCTGTAAAACATCGGGTTCCATCATTTAAAAGGTTTGCTTCCCATTTTAAAACTTTACTGAGTATTGAATTCGACTTTGAAAACGTATCGCTAAAATGGAACTGGTAAAAAGGAAAACCAGTCGCAAGGAATAGTACCAGTCGCAAGACTAATACATGCTGAAATGAATAGTACCAGTCGCAACAAGTAAGAATCCAGTCGCGAGATCTTTTAAATAAATATAAGGTGAAACGATGTCGTTGGAGCGATCAGCAGATTAAATAACAAAACTACCTGCTGATCTTTGTATAAAGTAAAACGATGTCGTTAGAGTGATCAGCATATGAAATAACAAAACTACCTGCTGATCTTTGTATAACTAAATGGAACGACGTCGTTAGCACATCAATCAGTCACAAGGAAAAGTGCTAACACGATTATATAAATGAATAGTACCAGTCGCAAGACTAGTACCGGCTGGAATGAACAGTACTTGAAAAATGAATAAAGCAACTGCTGAATTTAAAATCACAATGCAGCTGCTGATTCCTAATCAAAGGAAAGCAACTGCTGATATTAATAAAGAAAGACGCATCTGCTGATGAACAGTGCATCTGTTGGAATTTACGAAGACGCTTGTAATATCTAAACAATGATTTCGCTACCAGCCATCGCTTATCAAACCAGACTTTATACTGATTCAAATAACAACTACTGATTACAAAATCATCAATTTCGACATTACAACTACAGGAAGAACATTCATAAACACTAAACCATACAGCTGCTGAATCTTAACAAGAATACTTAACTCTTCATCTGTAATATCAAAACAACAACGATGCCATCAGCTGTTACCTATCAAACCATACCAATGATTCAACCAGCAACTGCCAATTTCACAGTTATCAAATTCTAATATTACAGCTACTGCAAGAAGAACTTTCCTAACATTTCTGAAAATGAATTCGAATCCTCAGTACATATAAACTTCATAAACTTTCTGAAAAACAAACTGGAAGCATCATAAACATCAAAACATCATTTTCGAACCCATATTTACTTCCTTATCATGTCTAAATCATTTCAAACATGAACTTTCGATATATCAATAACATACAGGCAAACAGATCCATTAAAACACAATATATGCTTCCACTTTAGCAGGATCGACTTCTATTCCATCCCTAGAGATTATATGGCCTAGGAATGATACTTTCTCTATCCAGAAATCACACTTGCTGAATTTAGCAAACAACCGTTTATCTTTCAAAATCTGGAGCACAATTCTTAATTGTTGACTTTTCTTTGCAAATGATGAAAGTCTTACTTTGAAAACAGGTTTTTATATGAAAGGGATTAGTGGCAAGCTACTTGAGAAATCAAGCATGACACACTTTCAAAATTTAGTAAAATTCCCCTCATATCATTTTAATTTGTAAAACACCAAACCTTCTCTTAAAGAAATCATTTCACCTCCTTAAAACATTTTCCAATCGATTTATAAATCAGCTCATGCATCGCTACTTGGAGTTACCTGCTGGAATCAGCCGCAGCGCATCTTACCTGCTGGAATGAACAATTCAGCAGATATATGATATTTAAAATTGTTAAAATGGCCCATATGATTTATGAAATGCATAAATATGGTCCTAAGGATTTTGGGGCGCTACATTGACGGTCACCAAGGAGAAGGGTGAGCAGTTGTCTAGATGTCGACTGCCCTTTCATATGAGCTATATGTTAAAACTGATATCGGGAGTCATTTTGATCAAAGTGCACAACAGACCATGAGGAGCTTATATGCCATAAATCTAAAGAAAGATATTAATGATGAGATATGGGCTATTATCCCCTGTCTCTATGTTTAAAGAAAGAAATTTTATTGTATGATCAGTTGTCTGCCTGAGTTTTATGAAATTGTTATTATTCAGATTTTACTTGCTGAGCCCCTAGGCTCATTAGCTTTTAAAATGGTGCAGGTATGACAGCTGAGGAGCGAACAGGAGGTGAAAGCTGATACCAGCTGCTGGGTATGTTGGGATCCGGATCGAGCCCCCGGCGAGGCAGCGGAAGAACAGAAAATAGATGCCGGGAGACGATCAATACAAAATAAAATAAACATCTATGACATTCATAGGGTGTTCAAAACCCTACCTTGCTGGCACTTGTTCCTGGCTCCGACCGGTTTCGTAAAGAAAACGGCACTTCACGGTAGACTGCTGTACATAACGCCAATCCGGTCCACGACCGGATACGAGACTCCTCCATCACCCTGCACTAGAAGGCATGACGAGATCTGCGCGGACGGATTCTCCTTGTTGAATTGGCCGGAACGAATTACGGCGAAGCGGCGGCGGCGACGGCGGCGTGCACCGGGCGGCGGCGGCGAGGCTTATGAGAGGAGGGGAGGCGGCGGCTAGGAGCTTAGGAGACTAGGGTTTTGTGTCTAATGAATTATTAATTAGGTTAAGTCATAAGTCTACATTAAATAGACTAGGTGATGGATTTGGATCCGGCCCAACAGGCCCGGGTCCAACGGATGAACATTCGTTTCATCTCCATCACCGAGACTTCACCGTAACTCCGATCGCCGATCAGATCGGACCGATCGACTCAGTTTCCAAAACTGAATATTATTATCTGAAAAACAATTTTTCAGAATCCAGTGCAAAATGACCGTTTTGCCCCTCAACGTCGGGAAATCTCGATTTGACCCGAGTTGAATTTTAGGAAGTCGCACTCCCCAAAATCCTCTTCTAGTGCTCAACACATTGAGCTGAGTATCCGTGCGGGAATCTGGAATCCAGTACTTGTGTGACCCTCAATGGTTTAGGGATACAGCTAGCCGTGGGCCCACAACCATTGTGGCTTCGGGATCAAAATTCCGGACTTTGCCCATCGGATCATGGTAAGAGCGTCTAGCAACATCGCCCCATGATCCCCTAGGTATCACTGATAGTGCCTGCAAGAACCAGTTGGTCGTGGTTAGCGTAAAGTACGGTCCTTTCAATCCATATATCCCTATCAGATCAACGACCATTGGTAAATCGAGAGTCGCTATAGATCCGATAGCTATGCATACATATTGGAGATCGAATAGTGACATCGCGAGTGTAACTAGGTAAACACATTTATCTAAAACACTTCTAGTACTCTAGCCAGAGATTTATACAATATTATCCCCTCAGATAGCATATGATATCCACGCATGTCTGCGAGCGGTGAATCCTCGACAACGATGCATCGACTCCTACATGCATCGGGGTCTCACCCAATCCCAACGCCTTACGACCCCAAGTGAGTCGGCAAACGGGTCAAAGTGAGAAGCCTATCATGTAGAGTCTCAATGACGTTTCGAGTCGTGATGACTAATCAGTACAACCAAGACCTCGGACTTATCCACTCGACAAATGGTAACCACTTGGAAAGTCCGAAGGAGGGTAGTTCGATAGATCACCAGGTCACTATCTATCTGCATGCTCAGAACATCACAATGTTCCCTACCAATGAAACATGGTACTTCGCATCGCAGATACTAGTCTCGAACTCGGGCGGCCTTATCCTCATTTTGACGGCCCAATCGACTAGGAACATGTTCATAATACACAGTGACTATTAGATGTGTTTCATGATAGCCGTCATACCCACTATCACATCTAACATACACTTTAGTGTATTCTAGTTCTTTACTCAACGCAATTTTTAATCATTATACACACAATGAAAGTAAAGAACGCCATATAAATGAATGGGAATATCATATATAAAGATTGTCATATACAAGAGTCTATAAACCCACACGCCACAAGTTGGCTAGTTGGGCATCTACTCTAACAGGGTAGTGTTGTGTTTATCCAAGGCCTACGTTTTCCGTGTCTTAGTTGATGTATTTGTTACGTAATGTACTAAATCAGTTGCAACGGTTGTATATTTATATAAAGTAGCAGCTGTTGTAAATCGCAATTGCAATTATCAATGAAAACTGTTTTTCGTTATAAGGATTACAGCTTATAACAAATTATCTTTTAGCCTTCTTTTATTTCGAAAATTTCGACTTACCCCAAGTCTCGTGGCCCCGTTGGGTTCGGGTGCTACACAGTGACTATTAGATGTGTTTCATGATAGCCATCATATCCACTATCACATCTAACATACACTATGGTGTATTCTAGGTCTTTATCCAACATAATTGTTAACATTATATAACATAATGAAAATAAAGAATGCCATATGGAAATGCGAATATCATATATAAAGATTGTCATATACAAGAGTCAATAAAACCCACACGCCACAAGTTGGATAGTTGGGCATATACTCTAACAAACTGTTGAGGAATCCACTCATGTGGTTTTCGATGAAACCAGCTTCAAGTAAAATTCAGCTGCAAGCTTACACGATTTGTGTTCACATCTGGAATCAACATCCCTTGAGGAATCAGACGATGACGTGCCACACACATACTCAGCTGAGGGGGAACAACCAGCGGTGGTCACAACGAACAACAATATTCAACAAGATCCAACAGGTAATCCAGTTGTTATTTATTTAACTAACGTGGATCAGCCGCAGGATCGAATTAAAAGTGCACCAACTACTGGAGAAGAAGCGTCGAAGAATCAAGATAATATACAATCAGACGACGCTCAACCAACGAATGGACAACCAACTGCAACCAATTTTCAATTGGTATCAAGTCCACCAGCTGGACAACCAATCACGACAACTTCTCAATTGGCATCAAGACCACCGACTGGTGAACCATCCGCAAGAATTCATCAATTGGTATCACCGGCTGATCAACCAGTCGCGAGCACATCTCACCAACTGGAATCAGATGCACAACTCAACAATGAACAAATTCAATTGGCGTCTGCTGATCCAGTAGTTGCAATCCAGCCAACAACTCAGGGGGAACAAGGAGCAAAACCCATTGGACTTGATCTTCGGTGGAATAGAAATCATCCACCTGAGCAAGTCATAGGTAACATTCAATCCCCTGTTCGCACACGAGGCCAGCTATCTCACGATCATTTTGATGCTGCTTTTCTTTCTCATATAGAACCTAAGATAATTGATGAGGCCTTAGCTGACCCAAGCTGGATAGACGCTATGAAAGAAGATTTAAATCAATTTGCATGTAATAAAGTATGGCAACTTGTACCTAGACCTAAAAATCATTCAGTCATAGGCACACGATGGGTCTTTAGGAATAAACTGAATGAGGATTGTGTAGTTACAAGAAATAAGGCTAGGATGGTTGCACAAGGATTTTGACAGATGGAAGGAATAGATTTTGATGAGACATTTGCACCAGTAGCTAGACTAGAATCCATCCGCATGTTTCTTGCATATGCTGCATATAAAGACTTCAAAGTCTTTCAGATGGATGTCAAGAGTTCATTTCTAAATGGTGTCTTGACAGAGGAAGTGTACACAACCTCCTGGCTTCATAGATCATACACATCCAGACTTTGTTTACAAACTGGATAAAGCTCTATATGGGTTGAAACAAGCACCCAGAGCTTGGTATGATACACTCACAAAATTCCTGCTTGAACATCAATTCACAATAGGCACAGTTGATAAGACGTTGTTTAAATTTTTTAAGGATGACCATGTCTTACTTGTTCAAATTTACGTTGACGATATTATTTTTGGGTCATCTAACCCCAAGCTGTGCAAGAAATTTTCTAAGTTGATGCAGGATAAGTTTAAGATGATTATGATGGGGGAGTTGACATTATTTCTAGGCTTACAAGTGCGCCAGCTAGAAAATGGAATTTTCATTAACCAGGAGAAATATACAAAAGAACTGCTGAAGAAATTTGGAATGGAAAATAGTTCAGCAGCAGCGACTCCCATGAGCTCCACAATCAAACTCGACAAAGATGAAGCTGGAACTGCCATCGAGGTATCTTTGTATTGCGATATTATAGGCTCTTTGCTATATTTAACTGCTAGCAGACCAGACATCATGTTTGTTGTCTGTATGTGTGCTAGATTCCAAGAAGAGCCAAAGCAATCGCATTACATTGCTGTAAAGAGAATATTGAAATATTTGAAGGGTACTCCTAACGTGGGTCTTTGGTATCCCAAAGACTCCGGCTTTCAACTAATTGGGTACAGTGATGCAGATTACGCAGGTTGTAGGATTGATCGCAAGAGCACAAGTGGAACGTGTCAATTCTTAGGGGATAGACTGATCTCCTGGTTTAGTAAGAAGCAGACATCAATAGCCACGTCAACAGCCGAGGCAGAGTATCTTGCTGCTGGCAGTTGTTGCGCACAAATCCTCTGGATTCAACATCAATTGAAGGATTATGGCATTGAAGCTTCCGAAGCTCCTATTTTCTGTGACAACACCAGTGCAATAGCTATCACCCAGAACTCTGTGCTGCATTCAAGGACCAAACACATCGACATCAGGCATCATTTCATCAGAGACCATGTGCTAAATAAGGACGTCCGACTGGAATATGTGTCGACTGACCAGCAAGTTGCTGATATCTTCACAAAGCCTCTGCCAGACGCTAAGTTTTCTTATTTTAGAAACATCTTAGGTCTCCTTGAATTGCCTTGATTTTTTGTGTACTAACACGTATTGCAGGTTGTTAGCCATTGCTTCAATCAGCAGTAGGTCCATTTTTCAGGGGGAACGATAAGACTATCGGCTGAGGTAAGCCTCTCGCGTTGGGAGATTATCAGCCGTAGGGGGAACCAAGAGCTGGATTGTTAGGCATGAAGTCAACTGAATATGTAATGACTGGACACACTCAGTTGTTCCATATATACAGCTGATGCTTATTTGTGACCAGCTCTTGCCACCCTCAACGAAATATTAAACCAGCAGTAATGTTCTTACATTTACTGTACCAGTTGTAACTTTATAACATTGGCGCGAATCTATCTATTTTTGTACTTTGATTGATTAAAATTTTGGAAAATATTTTACACCGTACGATCAAAATAGTTTGAAAATTTTTCAAATCATTTCCAACAGTGTACGCGCTATCGGATGGTTGACACGTGTTGTTACCATACGAAATGTCACATCGATATTTTCTCTCTCCAAGTAACTTTTCGCATTCTCTAATATAACTACAACGTTTCCTATTCATCTTCCCTTACCTTGCATATCTTATTCTCGAAGTATTTTCGTATTTTCTGCATATACTCTTGCCAGACTTTTTCAGGCGCACTTTCCGACCATCTAATACTCGAAATGGCCTCCTCATTCTACTCCAACACTCAGCACATCGACTTTGCATCTGTTCTCGCCATGAACCATCCAGGTATGGTTTCAATGTTTCAAGCTCTAATAGCCTCTGGTCTTGAGGGATTCCTGGGTTGTACGACAGTCGTCTATGAAGCTGCCTTGGTTGATTTCTTTGAGAACGCGTCAGTTCGCGATGGGGTGATAATCAGTACAGTGGCTGGACAGTTGGTAGAAATTTCTGAGGAATGGTTTGCGGAGATGTTTGAGCTGCCCGTGGATGGTTTGGCAGATGTGTCAGAAATGCCCAAGGACAAAATTTTTGATGCTAGGAGCATCGTTTCTATGACGGGAGAGCCAGTGATTTTGTCAGGGTTGAAGAGCCAAATGAAGATCCATTATCGTCTTCTGTGCGATATCATGGCGAAGTCCATTTATGTGAAGACAGGGTCCTTCAATGCGCTCACTGTTGAAAAGTTTTCTTTGATGACCGCAGTTGTCTGTAACGTGAAAATGAATTGGGGCCGTGTTCTGTTCGGTATTTTGAAGAAGATGGTTACTTCAGGCACGAAGCAAGCCAAGGGCTTTGCTATTCAAATCAGTCTCCTACTGGCAAATGTTCCTAACTTTGAACTAGGAGAATCGTCGGAGTTCCCCTCCTCCAAGATCCTCACAGAAAAGACAGTTCATCGGTACATTGCTGTTATTGACAAAAGTGGTGCACAGGATGATGATGTTGCACCTAAGGCGACGAAAGCGCCTAAGAAACGCACAGCGGATGTTCCTGCTGATGTACCGGTGGTAAAACGGAAGAGGACAACGAATAAGAAAGATAGTTCTTCAAAAGATAATTTGGAATTGATGGCCGTGGCATAGGAAGCAGTGCCTATACAAATGATTGAAGGCTCTACCGCTCCTGCTGCTGATGATACTGCTGACCAACCAGCAGCAGTGGATGCGTTTCCTGCTGATCGACCAGCAGAAGAGGTTGAAAGTGTTGAAAGAGTTGATGAGAAGTTGGCAGCAGAACCAGCAGTTCATGCTCCGGTAGAAGAACCAGCAGTTGAGGTCTCAAGGGTGAATGTTGATGACCCATAGACTGTAATTCGAGAAGTGCTTGATCAGTTGGATTTCGTCACCGAGGATCCAGTGGTTGCAAAAGATGACAGGGTTGAGACCTGGTTTGATAGGGCTTTTGATGCAGAACTTGCTACTGCTGGTCACGAGAACCAGGACGAGGATACGGCTGTTGGTGGTGATCCCCCAGCAGATAAAGCTGATGAGGATGTCCCGTGGTTTGTTCGTCCTTTTGTCCTTGCTGATCGTGATACTGAGAGATTATTTGAGACAGCAACTGACTCGGAGTATGCCATGGACTTTGAGGTCGAAAGTCAGTATCTACCAGTTGTTAGAGACACCGATGTTAGAACAGTGGGTGAGCAGGAGATAACAGTTTTTGTGGAACAGTTGATGGGTACCAATGATGAATCTTCATAGGATATTGAGGCAGAGGCAGTGGAGAGGTCAGCCGATGAGGCAATGTCCATAGAAGACATTATTTTCATGTCCATCCTAGCAGAGGTTCGGTTACCATCAACTGGTGTGGAAATTACAAAGATTATTTTTGGGAAAGAAATCAAAATCCCGAGCGTAAATGAAAAGACTTGTTTCTTGACCACCCTTCCACAAATCCCCGCTGAAGACAAAGGAAAGAAACTCTTGATTGAAAAAGACCCCGTGAAAGGAAACCCTGTTGAGGAACAGGTTGTATTGGTTAAAGCGGAAATTGCACTGCTTGTCGAGTTGAGGGAAAAGGTGATAAATGAAGTAGAACAATTCATTCATTCTTTCAGCCGCAAGAAGTTGGCAGCTTTACAAATGGAGGATTTCTATGCCAAGGTGGAACAAGTTCTCACATGGGCTGGTACAGACTCTACAATCATAGCCCTGCAGCGTAAACGGTACATCTTGTTTGTGTATAGAGAAATGTTGTTTCGGAAAGTCTTGGAGAACCGTAGGAAGAATTTTGTTCCAAGTGAGGGATCTTCCGCAGTTGACCTGAAAATTTTGAATAAGCTGTCTAGTTTTCATCGTCTTGTGTTGGAGGAGCTGAAAACAGAGACTTTAGCCCACAGCCTTGTGTGGAAACAGCCGTGTTTCTCCGGAATTTTTGAAGGTGAAACTCGTGATCGAGGTGCCGTTATCGCCCGTTCAAACACAAACACTCGGTCCTCTTTCTAGATAAGAACAATGATAAGGGTTAATGCGACTTGGGTCATTGAACCATGTGCCGACAAGTGGGTGAAAATTCCCAGGCAAATTATTTCGTGTGAAGTCCATCGCCAGCGCCAATATGATGACACTCTCCCTTCGGTGAGTGAATTTTTCATAATGATAAAGAAAAGATGGGCGGATGTCTGTTTAGAAGTTGTTGCTTTCTGTAGCTCGAGGGGACTACTCCCAGTCGGTTCTGTGAATTTTTGTAGAGGATTTCCAATGGGTGAACCAGTCTTTCGAGTTGCTCCTCGCCAGTCTCCAGTCTTTGCCTTCAGAGTTTCTCAGTTTTGCTCAGTATATTATTGATTACGGTGTGTTCAGTTGGTTACCTTCAGTAGATATTACATATTTTCTTTCCTCCATTGCTTTAGAAAGAAAAGTCTTGCGCGGTGTACAAAGTTCCATTGTTTCAGCAGTTGTTCCAAGTGTACAGTTATCATTAGATCAGCGCCAGTACTCTCCAACTTCTGCCGACAGTTCTTCCTCTTTGCATTTTGATGCGACAGATTTAGATGCTACCGTGTCCTCTCTACCATCTGTCTCTATCGATTTTTCTGCTGCTCTTGCTGATTTTCAGGACACTCTATCAGAGCAGTTTAATGAATCTCAAAGTGGCATTTCCTCCAGGCTGCATAAGATTGAACAGGGCCTTCGTGACTCCCTGCGCGAACAAGCAGAGGTCTTCAAAAATTTATTTCAAGGAGCACGCCAAGAAGGTCGCACTATTGATGATGTCCAGACTCTGCGCTTTAATGAATTCCGCAAAATTATTCTTGCTCAAAATGCCTCTATTTTTACTGGACTAGCGGATGTTCGAAAGGAAGTGCAGGAATTAAATTCCAAAGTGGAAATTATAGCCTCGAGCTTGAATGACGTTCGAAAGAATGTTGAGGAGACCAAGGAAGCTCTTTCTCACCAACTTCTGGAATTTCAAAGTCAGGCACAGGCAAATCAGAATATTCTTCATGCCCAATTGAGCGAGCTTGTCAATTATATTAATCGGGGCAGTGATGACAAAAAGGGGGAAAGTAGAAGCCGAGGACCCCAACAGCCTCCGAATGTTCAAAATCTAGAGAGTGGACAATCTATCAGTTTGGAAGAAACCACGGAAAGAATTCGTGAGGCATATAGACGTCAAGCAGAAATGGAAAGAGAAAGAGAAAGACAAAGAAGGATCCGAAGGCTGAGTGGATCGAGCAAAAGAAGAAGAGGATATTAGTTATAATAGAACTTGTACAAACCTTTTGTACTAGTACTTTATCTTCAATCAATGATAGTCTGATTACCAGCAGTTTCTGTGCAATTTATTTCTGCATATATTTTTATCTCGGCTGCTGAAGTTTTGTCATCACCAAAAAGGGGGAAATTGTTAGGACAAAATTTATTAGTTTTGGTGATAACAAAATAAGACAAGAATTTAACAGGAGATTATTTTCAGTCGACGTGGTGTATTTCAGCAGTTGGAATTCAGCAAATGGTTTGCAATCAGTCGTTGGTTTGATTTCAGCAGGTGTATTAGGTTCGAACGCAAGCATTTGAGAATTAGCGTGTTTTGCTAAGGATTGCAAAACGACAGCGTTCGAAGTAGTCAAAACGACACCGTTCGAGTAAGTTGGAACGACGTCGTTGGAGTGCACATTTATATATCAGCAGTTGAACCAGTCAGGGTAATCGGCAGAAAGAGTTCTTGAAGAGAATCAGTAGTTGCATTAGAATATTCCGTTGGAGAATGCAAAACGACAGCGTTTAGATAAGTTGAAACGACGGCGTTTTGGGCTACCGCTAGGATTCAGCCGATGGAGTTTGCGCATAGCCAATCGCTGGTATTTCAGTAGATGTATTCTTTAAAGTAAATCAGCAGACAGTTGGTCACTTCAATAGTTAATATATTTCAGCAGATGGCTACAGTGAACATTAACCAGCCGGTGATATTTGATGATAGCAAAACGATGTCGCTTGAATAAGTTGATACGACAACGTTTTGCCCTCGCACCAGAAAATCAGTCGTTTGGTTTTACAAAGGACCAGTCGATGGAAAAACACACATGGGTCAGCAGTTGAATTCTTCCAATTGTTTTCCAGTCATTATCAACGATGATGGAGTTAGAGCTGGTTATAAAAGTAATTTCAGGCGCAATTTTAAATTGATTCAAATACGATCGTATACTCAAAATAGAAAAGATCATCAGGATCGTACTATTGCCTGGAATTAAGGAGACAAGGTAGGTACTATTTTGGGTAAATACTACGATGTACAAAGGCCGTTTTTCATTGTTTTCACAGAAATGGAAATACGACAAATTGGCTCTGTCAATGGGAATTTTACCTTGTAGTGGAGCAGTAATTATGGCGTACTATTTGACAGTGATTCAAAAGGGATTTATTTTCCTTTGAAGCATTTATGACCGTTGCAATCGAAGCCTATAAATACCCGGAGCTGGATTGAAGAAACTATCCTTCGCTATTATTATATTGCGGTCACGCTGTCAAAATCTCTCTAGAGCTTACACTTCGTTGAAAGCATTCAAAAAGCTCAACCACTCGAAGAATCTTCATTCATTGATATTCATTGTTATACCTTCGAGTTTAAATCTCTGGTTCATTCCTTGAATCGAGTTTCTTTGTTTAAGAAACCAGAGATTTTACAGTACTCATAGCTTTGTATTCATTGTTAAATCAATTGAGTCTGTAACGAACTTGCTGTGCAAAGCAGTTCGAAAAATATACAAGTGTTGTAAACAATCAGCAGCTACGTCTGCGTGTTAGATTGTGAAGTGTCTAGGAGTTCATACAAGTGCTGCTTGTGTGATCGGTTGGTTGCAGAAGGCCTATAATCAGCAAATATTCTAGTGATACCTTCCGAGGAGGAAGAAGGGGAGACGTAGGATATTTATATCCGAACTTCCAGAAACAAATCCTGAATCCTTATCTCTTACATACCGCACTTACATTTACATAATATTACTGTTCACAAGTTAATCGGCCTTTTTCCGCACAAATATTGTTGGCCGAAAGACTTGCATAAAACTGAGATATCTTTAAGTCTGGTAACTCGAACTTAAGTTAAGCTGTGCTTGTAAAACTTTTTAAAAGATTTCATAAATCGAAGGAGTTCATTCAACCCCCCCTCTGAACTCCCATTTACTTATTGATCCTGTTGGAGCTTTTCCCTCGTGGTGCGGTGCGGTGTTGCATAACCACGATTGAGTGCAGCTGGAGGATGTTGGTTGAGTTGTTCCCAGTCCTCAGTTGCAGCAGCTGAGGATGTTGGTTGAGTTGTTCCCAGTCCTCAGTTGTAGTGACCTGGATAGAGGTTGGTGGGTGGTGGTGTCCACTTGAAATTCCGTGCGTCCTGGCGGGTGGCTTCCGCGTAGGTGCGGCGATGAGCCACTCAAGTTTTCCACTGGGTGCGATCGGGTAGCTTCCGAGACTCGATGATGTGTCACATTGTTGTTGTTACCATTTTGTTTGGCCTCCGGCTGTTACCGATGTTTCTTGTACCGCTCATGCATTTGCACGACATGATACATTGCATGCTATATCCTTTTGCTATTTTATGCTGCTCTTCGTACTGGGGTTTGACCCCATGTCCCTCTGGGGCTGGTTTGTTTTGTTTGCCTACTTGTTGTTCAGGTTTCCTAGGTTGTTCCGCTGGTCGTGGAGATGATCCAGCTGGAGATGCCCCAAGAGGTGTTTAGAGTGTCCCAGTTATGTATAGTATCTATTGCACCGGTATGTCCCAGATGGTGCTTAGGCTTATATAGTTATTAGGATGTATGTGGTTTGTGGCTTTCAGCTGTTGTATTTGGTCGTTGGGCAGTGTTGTATTCGTTATAATGATACTATGTTATTTTGATTATGTGTTAACTGGGATTATTTTGAGTATGACAGTATTTTAAATTATGTTATCTTTGTCAGGCCAAAAACGAAAAATTTTAGCCACTTTTTAAGTGCTTCCGCTATGTTTTGCGTGTTTTAACTCTGTGTTGTGCACGAGGCCTGACATTTTTGGTATCAGAGCTTAAACTGGGATAAGCTCGATTTCTTTGATCACATGTGAGTCTAGGCACAGTAGTTGTTCTTTGGTTTGTGCTTGACTACTTGAATTACTTTCCTGTGTGCTTACCTTTGAGTGTCTTGTAGAGATGCTGCCTAGGAGAAGAGGTAGAGCTAGTAGGCAAGCGGTGGTTGATTCGAGGACTCCGGTTAGTGCTGATAGAGAGGATGCCTCCCAACCGAGTGTTCCTTTGGGATTTAGTGAGAGTCAGTCTTCAGCCTTTCTCGCTCTTGCTAATGCTGTCAACAGAGCGCTTGACCTTATTGAAAGCCTTGCAGTTGGACAGACTCGAGTGCAGCAGTCGATAGGACAAAGTGTGGATCCTGTGCCATCTGGAACATCGTCCTCCCAGCCTTCTGTGGCACCACAGTCTTTGAGTCGGCAGAGGTTTAGACCAAGAGGAAGGCACTTTAAGAGATCCAGTTCGAGTTCTTCGAATTCTGGCAGTCCTAGTGGAGTGAGGCCGACTACGTCTTTCTGTGGTCAGTGTGGGCGTAGGCATCGACCCTCTCAATGCATTGGAGTGCGAGGCGCTTGCTACAATTGTGGTCAGGTTGGGCACTATGCTAGAGTGTATACTGCTTTGTGGCAGCTGGATTTGATTAGTAGTTCTTCGAGGCGACCGAATCGTCCTTCTCAGTCCCAGCGATCAGAATTTCAGCCTTTAGAGAAGTCTAGCGTTAGAGAGCTTTCTCTATTTGAGCAACCGGGACTTCAGCCAACTCAGGTGGATGCGACGACTGCGGAGCGAGATGATGTCTTGACCGGAGGAGACTGTACAGGTAGTTGTTCCTTACTTGTTAACTCTGTGTGAGTTTAGTTGACACGTGGACATCGCGCTTGCTTACGATTGTATTTGTTGTTTGGTGGCGCGTGAGGATGTTTCCGCCCCATCTCGTCTGTGTGATGTAGTATCTTGGTTACTTCTGCCGGTGGAGAAGTTGTCATTTCGAGAGTGATGCTGAGTTAGGTTAGCAAGTTGTGAGCGAGTCCTGTTAGGGAAGTGGTTTGTTTTGGGAGTGTTTAGCTCCTTCTTGTTGAGAGGATAGTTATTACTTGTTGAGAATTTTATCCCTGGCGTGTTTCGATTGAGATTTCCTTGATTCTCCTTGTAACCTTTAGTGTCGTGTTCATCCTCTTTGATTTCTTTGTCCGGACAGCAGAATTGCAGTATTTTGAACTCCCTTAATTTATGTTGTCTGTGCTTCCAGCAGTTGAAACCCGATTTCTTTAACTGTGCCTTGTTTAGGCTTTGGGTATTGATCTGTGAGTACCAGGGTGTTCTTTTGGAAGACAAACGGGAATGTTGTGCCTTTTGTCTCTCTGCTGGGTTCTGTTAGCCGCTATGAGCCGAGTGGTTAATTACCACAGTTCATGAGTTGGGCAACCGCAGGTTGAGTGATTGTCGTGCACCTAGTACCGTGCGTTGAGACGAGTGGGTAACTCCCATATGTTCACACCCTGTGGCCACATCTGGTTGTTGATCCTTGTCTTCGATTTTCGAGTGGTTTTGAGTTGTTGAACTTCTGTGGACTACCTGTTTCGGTTTTAGTCCCTCCCATTGCATTCTGCGAGGCATAGTGGCGTTACGGATTGTGGAGACTTTGCTAGATGTGATGCCCCACCTTTGTCTCGGTATTGGAGACTGTTTTATCTACTTTGGAGTTCTGGCGTGCATTTTAAGGTGGAGAGCGATTAGCGAGTTCTGTCTTCACTCAGTTTGGCTTGTTGGCGTGATATTGCCTTTGGCTGGGGTTAGTTTAAGATTTTAGATGTGAGTTTAGCGTTTGCCTGCACGAGAGAAGCTCGCTACTGATGATTTGTTGGAAGGCCCATCCAACAGTGCTAGTAGTGGTGAGTATCTCAAGATGCTTTTGAGCATTTGGTAGAGTTTTCGTGTGGAATTTGTGACCAAGCGATGTTCGGTATAACTTTCTTTGAGATTTTGTACGGTGGGAAGTACAAATTTTTCTTGGTGACTAGCAGAAATTGTAAGACTTAGTGGTTTTCGCGGAGGTTATACAGTAAGTGGATGACCTAAGAGATCTGGTTCTGTCTCTAGCAAAGGGTGAGTGTGACCTTTTGACCAGATTTTTTCTTTCTTAGTGTGGAATTTTGGAACCTCAGTTGGGGACCGCATGCTCTTTGCAAGTTTCTCCTTCTTAGATTATGCTGGATTTGAGATTTAGTGGTGAATTAGTTCGCAGATTCATCAGTATGTTTGGGTGTATTAGGTTAAATTGGATCTTTGGTGTGTTATTTACCGATGTCGGCTGTGTTGTTGTGGACACATAGCGTGTTCTATGTATCTAAGCCAAGGAAATTGCGAATCAGATCCTTCCTTTGTGTTGAATACTGATGGAACGAGCTGGACTAGACCCTAAATTTAGACTGTTTAGCTAGTAAGGATCGTAGATAGAAAAGAGAACGGTGACAGATCGTTGCTTTTCATGGGTTGCATTGCAGTGGGAATAGTCATGAGAAGAAGGAATATTGAGAGACAGACTTTGATGAGTGGAGCGTGCCCTCATCCTCTTTGGAACGGTCTTTCATCCTTGTGCTTTGTTTCCTTCAGATTTGAGTTTATTCCTACCTCGCTGGTAATTTGTCGTTCTTTTGTTAAATTATCTTGGCAGTGAGTGTTGTGCCTTGGCTTCTGATTATTTGGCGGTTTTAGGCATCGTGGCGTAGTTGCTATACGCCTTTCATTATGTTTGATCTTTTGGAGATCGCTGGATGGATTGTTTCTGTTTTGGTTTGGTAGTTCCATCATAAGCTGTCCTCTATGCATGGAGTGTTGAGGTGAGGAAGTGAACTCAAACCCTTTCGCATCTGCTACAAGCGCTGAGCCCGATTTCTGTAGCTTTCTGCTCGTTGTTTTCCAGCAGTTAATTGCTGGTTGTTGTGCTTTTTGTTATCTTGAACTCTCGGTTAGTAGCCTTTGGGTTGAGAGTTATCGTACTTTTGATTGTTCTGCGATTAGATTAACTCACCAATGTTGTCTATGTCGAGAATTGTTTTGTTTTATTCCTGAGTTGTCGCTTTGATTTCGAGGACGAAATCTTTTAAGGTGGAGAGAAATGTGAGATCTGGAAATTTGGATATGATTATTGGTAGAGTTAATCGGATTTTAAGAATTCAGATTTGTGCTTGGACAAATCTGGTTGTTCAACTTTCAGTTGGAAGGCTTCGAATGTGTTCCTAGGTCAGATTCCATGGTTGGAACAATTTTGGAAAATTTGAGTATTTTCGAAATTCAGATCTCAGGATTTTGGTGAAGTCTGGTTGGTAATTTTCAGAGTTCTCATAGAGATATTGTGCTTTGAGTTAGAAATCTGATTTGTGAGATCTGCTTGTCTTTGTAAGAGATCTGTTCGGGTTTCTTGAGAAAGCTGGTCGCTGGTGTTTGATTTGGGGTGTAGCGTGAGGAAAACAAAACGCTGTCGTATAGAGAGATCTGTTTTTCAGTTAGTGCTAGAGCCTTGTATTGAGATCTGCTATCGCGTGGTTGGCTTTGTGTGTAAAGCGGTGTCGTTTAGGCCTAGCGTTATGGTGAAATCTGGTGTGAACGGGAAGGAGAAATCTGTGGCGCTTTTGTGTTGAAGTCTGATCGCGTATTTGAGTTTAAGGTTTGAAACGCTGCCATTTAGATAAGTTAGTACGCCATCGTTTAGGTTTGGCGTGTTTGTGAGATCTGTTTGGCATCGCTGGTTTAGCGCTTGTTGGAGAGATCTGGTTCGCGGGAGTTAGCGTCCAGACGTCAACGCTGGTCAAATCTCCTGTAGCGATCGTTGTAGTGTGTAGCGTGCTTCCAACTTTTAGCGCTTTTATTTTCCAGATTTCTCCGTGGTATTGAAGTGACGTCTTTTTGGGGTTTTGAATGTTGTTAGCGCGCGTGGTTGTGAAATCTGGTTGGTGGTGATTCGGATGTCAACGCGGGTCAACAGGTGATAACGTTTGTGAGATCTGTTGTAGCGGGGAAACGATACTACGTCGTTTAGATAAGTGGAGATGGCACCGTTTTGGGTCTAGCGCTAGAGATCTGTTGGAGCGCTACAGGCAGATTTGATGACGTGTCCATATTTCTCTATTTGGTTCAACGACGTCGTTTAGTGTTTACGTTCGTAGTGTGTTGAGGGATCTGTTAGCGGCGAAAGTTCTTGAGCAGATGTCAACGCTTTGCGTTGACTGGTTTTGTCTAGCGTTGTTAGTAACTGTTGCGAGCGTAGATATCTGTTTCTCTAGTACGACATCGTTTTGCTTTAGTTAGTGAGACCTCGATACGCTGTCGTTTGATTGTTGTGCGTTGTTAGCGTGAACGCTGAGAATTCAGGTTTGTAGCTTTGTTCCTTAGCGATGGGATCTATTTTAGAGATCTGTTTTAGCTGCGTTTGACTTGTACAGTAACTTTGTCCGAGAAGATATTTATTTAAATCAGTGTTTGCAAAACACTTAGCATATTTTTCCCCGATATTTCCTCTGTTCTTCCCCGATACACTTGAAACCCTTACTGTTCACCGTAGCCTATTCCCGTCGATTTCTTCCGTTTCCCGTCGTCGTTTGGAACGAGAAGGGTGGCGCTGGACTCCTCTTGAGTTCCTCTTTTGATTTCTGCTAGATAGGAGATCAAAGTCGACGTTGGAGAGAAGTGCGCAGAATCTGGATATTCTACGTTTTTCGTGAGATCTAACCCGAGCTTTCGTTGGCTTTTCTGGATTCTTGGGTGAGTGTTTTCGACTAGTTTTCAGATGATTTTAGTTAGTTTAGCCTGCGTAGACTTTTAGAACCAGGCTTCGGTTCCTGGCCGTAGACAGTGATGCTTGGAATTCAGTTTTTGAGTTGTTTTGCCAGGTGCCTTCGCAGATTTGAGCTTCTGGGCAGACTTGTGAGTCTGCAGTGAGTTGTGAGGTATCGTAGTCGAGCAGGTAGTTGGTACCGTGCTTTGGAGGAATCTGCATGAGGTAGTTTCCGTGTAGAGGTACGAATCGAGCTTGTATTACAGCGTTGAGATAGGCATGGGGATGTATTATGTGTTATATAGCTGTGCCGAGTGTTTGTGTAGAGTCAAGCTATGTATGTTATGCATGTCCATTGGCTGATCTATCTGATGTATTACCTGCTGTTTGATGATCTGTTGAGTTGCTATGCATGTGATTATTCGAATGCCTTTGTTGTGTTTTGTGGCATTACGCGTACATGCATCATGTTAAGCATGTTACTGCATCTGTATAGCATATTGTGCCAATGGTTCCATTGTTAGCCATGATATGTTGCTCGGTTGGAGTTCTTTCCTCGTGGTGCGGTGCGGTGTTGCATAACCACGATTGAGTGCAGTTGGAGGATGTTGGTTGAGTTGTTCCCAGTCCTCAGTTGCAGCAGCTGGAGGATGTTGGTTGAGTTGTTCCCAGTCCTCAGTTGCAGTGACCTGGATAGAGGTTGGTGGGTGGTGGTGTCCACTTGAAATTCCGTGCATCCTGGCGGGTGGCTTCCGCGCAGGCGATGAGCCACTCTATTTTCCACTGGGTGCGATCGGGTAGCTTCCAAGACTCGGTGATGTGTCACATTGTTGTTGTTATCGTTTTGTTTGGCCTCCGGTTGTTATCGATGTTTCTTGTACCGCTCATGCATTTGCACGACATGATACATTGCATGCTATATCCTTTTGCTGTTTTATGCTGCTCTTCGTACTGGGGTTTGACCCCATGTCCCTCTGGGGCTGGTTTGTTTTGTTTGCCTACTTGTAGTTCAGGTTTCCCAGGTTGTTCCGCTGGTCGTGGAGATGATCCAGCTGGAGATTCCCTAGGAGGTGTTTAGAGTGTCCCAGTTATGTATAGTATCTATTGCACCGGTATCGCCGTGGGTGGGATGTCCCGGGTGGTGCTTAGGCTTATATAGTTATTAGGATGTCTGTGGTTTGTGGCTTTCAGCTGTTGTATTTGGCCGTTGGGCAGTGTTGTATTCGTTATAATGATACTATGTTTTTTTGATTATGTGTTAACGGGGATTACTTTGAGTATGACAGTATTTTAAATTATGTTATCTTTGTCAGGCCATAAACGAAAAATTTTTAGCCACTTTTTAAGTGCTTTCGCTATGTTTTGCGTGTTTTAACTCTGTGTTGTGAACGAGGCCTGACATCACCGCTCGCCTTTGTGCATGGATATCCTATGCTATCTGAGGAGATAATAGTGTGATAAATCTCTGGCCAAAGTACTAGATGTGTTTTAGGTAAATGGGTTTACCTAGTAACACACGCGATGTCACTATTTCGCTTTACCATGATCCGATGGGTCAGTCCGAAAATGTGTTTTCGGAGTAGCAATTGTTGTGGGCCCATGGCTAGCTGTATCCCTGAACCATTGAGGGTCACACAAGTACTGGCTTCTCGATTCCTGCACGGAAACTGAGCTCAATTTGTTGAGCATAGGAGGAGGAATGATGGAAGTGCGACTTCCTAAAAGTCAACAGGGGTCAAAGTGCAATTTCCCTAAAGTTTGGGCTAGTTTGACTATCCCTTAAACTTGGAGGGGCTAAACTGCAATTTTGGACTAGGTGGTCTGAAAAAATTGTTTTCGCATCATAATACTCAATTTTGTAAACTGTGTAGATCGGTCCGATCTGATCGTCGATCGTGATTATGATGGAGCCACGACGATGTACTTGAACCGAATGTTCATATGGACCTGGGCCCGCCCCAGGCCCATTGGGCCGGTCCAAGCCCATCACATGTCTATTAATACTTGACCTAGGGCTACATTGTCTAGAACAACACCACACTCCAAACCCTAGACATAGCCGCCCCTCTCCTTCCTCTCCCACTCTCGGCCGCCGCCTCCTCCACGCGCCGCCTTCCGCCGCTGCGTGCCGCCGCCTGTCGTGGTTGGACTTGTTCCGACCGCCTCGACGAGGAGATTTCATCCGTGATAAATTCGTCACGTTTTATAGTGCAGACTGACGAAGGGATCGTGATTTCAGTCGTGGACCGGATTCGGAGAACGACAACCGCCAACCGTTGAAGTGCCAATTTCCTCGTGAAATTGGTCGGAGCCAGGCGCCTAGACGCCAGCAAGGTACCAAATCTAAACACCCTATGGATGTTTATTGTTGATTTATGTTTTGTATCGACCGTTCCCTGTGCAAAATTTTGAAATCTTCCGCTGCGCCCCGGGAGCGGGATCCGTATCCGTCGCTGCGCCAACAGTGGTATCAGAGCTTTGGCTAAGATCTGTCAATACATAAAATTGTACCTGTATTGCATCAGATCTCAAATTTCAAATTTCAAATTTCAAAAAAAAAAAATTTCTGCCCAGCGCCACCGCGCAAGCCGCCGCGAGCAGCGTGCGATGCCACCGTGCGCCCCGCATGCACGCAGCGTGCGGCAGGGGATGCGCGCCTGTCGCACACGCCCCTGCGCACGCTGGCCGGTGGGCGTTGCGCCCGCTTGCTGGCACCCGTGCACGCACGTCTCACAAGGGGCTGCGGCGACACCGCGCGCCAACTGCCGCCCCACCTGCACGAGCTGTGCGCGCAGGTGGCCGCCCCCGTGCCACGTATTGCGCACAGGGGCGCGCGCAGCGTGCGGACGCTGTGCGGGCGGCGGTGCGCCGCCGTCTGATGTTTTGGGGCAGATTTTTGACGGCTGTTTTCTTGATCTCTAGGGTTGTTTCGGGCCTGTCCCGGGCAGCCCGGGCGGTTTTCGGTCCAATATTTGATATTGGGCCCTTTTGGTCGGACCAAAATTAATTTTTGATGTTTTTGAGATTTTGGACCTAAAATTGTTTTAAGCCCAATTTGATGCAATTAAAAATGAGAAAATATGATTTTATTTATAAAATATGATTTTATATTTAAAATATGAGTTTGTTGGAAAATATAAAATTTTATTTGATTATTTTATTTCTGTCAATTATTTGAATTGAGTATGTTTGGGATGATCGAGAGCCGTGCCCAATGTGTTAGGTGTGTGCTAGGTTTTACAAATTTTGATTGTAATATTGTTGATATCAATTTTAAAGTGGGCCTGGTTTATGGCCCGTTTCCACCCCTTTAAAATTGTATCCCTACTTGTCATGGCTATTTAAACGTAAATATTAGACTTAGTGGGAGGACTTTTTGAAGATGGTGGAGATGATGATCAAAGATATTGAAGACAGAAGATTTGTAAAACTGGAAGCTAATGTAATAGGATTGCATTTGCATACTGCATTTCACCTAGGACTGGACATAGATCCGTGTTTGGCAACCACGGATCGCATAGCTCTCGCTTATCGATCATCCCAATTGTATATGCGATATATATATCTGTTGAATCCACGTTTTTAAATTTTATTTAAAATTATTGAGACCAAATTTCAAAATTAAAATCCCTCATTTTAAATTTTATTTAAAATTTATATCAATATTAAAAGTTTATTCGATAAACTAAGTGAATTTAAATATTGTTTAAAATTTCCTACCTTCTATCAATAATGGGTGTACGTCGATGCAACCTGTATACATGGCTCGTATCATATTATTGAGAGGGTTATGTAAGCCGGAAAGCTGTACACGCCATTGACACTTGCTGGGAGTCGGTTGGAACTCCCTTTAACGTTGGCTCATATTATTGGGGACGTTAAGGGGACCGTCAATCACGACTCAACATTGATGGGTCATCTTGACACGTGATGGTAATCGGCGTCACATTATTGCGCCCTTACTGGACGTGAGGTAAATACATGGAGGTTGCACCTGTTGCAATTGGACTCTACCTTTTGAGGGTCATGGTTGGCTGATATTATTCGGGACCATGATTTCTTGATTGGACTCTGTGTACCCACTAAGGAAACTTGCTTTCTCGATTTCGTTAGAGGGTGGTGAAATCGTTAAAATAGTGGGAGGGTAATTCATAAAACTAAATGACCTTGTTTTATGTCTTAGCGTTTTTCATAAATAGTCTGTAATGCATTTTTGTCTTTTTTTTCAGTATAAACTGCTATTACAATGTCTTCAATCAAAAATCCACTTGCTGCTATACTGGATAGCAACAAGTTCACTGGTTTGAACTACCAAGATTGGCTTCGAAACCTCAAAATTGTTTTGGCTTCGGAGAAACTTCTCTACACGCTAGAGAAGACTCCTCCGAAGGAAGCCCCTGCCGATGACAGTTCTGAGGAACAGGCAAAGCTGGACAAATGGTGGGACGACGAGCTTAAGGCACGGTGCTATGTGATAGCATCGATGTCCAACGAAATGCAGCTGCGGTTTGAGAAGACGGAGTATGCTGCTGGCATACACCTCCATATCAAGGAGCTGTATGGGGAGAACTCTTGGACTGAGAGGTTCACTACTGTCAAGGAGCTCATGACAAGCCGCATGCACGACTTCGGTCCGCGAGCATGGGGTTCGTATGATTGAGCTCATTGAGAAGCTAGTGGGCCTTGATATCACGCTTCCACATGAGCTGTCTGTGGATCTTCTTCTCCTCTTACTCCTTGCTGCATTCGACCCCTTTGTGGTCAACTTTAACATGAACAAGCTGGAAGCCACCCTTGAAGAGGTGGTGAACATGATTGTCGTGTTCGAGGGGACCATAAAGAAGGACAAGCCCGTCCTCCTTATGGGCTCTTCTTCCTAAGCGAAGAAGGGGCCCAAACGCAAGGGTAAGAAGCGTTCTGCCCCTGCGAAGGAGGGAAAGCCCACCAAGAAGCCCAAGGCAGGGACTTCAAATACGAACAAGTCTGAGGATGTTTGCCACCACTGTCACAAGCCTGGACACTGGAGGAGGAACTGTAAGCATTACCTCGAGCAGTTGCGAACTGCAAAAGGTATGTTCTACATCGAAATAAATATGTCTCTTAATTCGACTTCTTGGGTACTTGATATCGGATGTGGATCTCATATCTGCAATGATTTGCAGGTAATGACAATAAGCCGGCATCTTAGAGAGGGTGAGACCCACTTGAGGCTTGGCAAAGGAGCAAGGGTTGCTGCTGTAGCTATAGGAGATGTTTATTTATTTCTGTCTTCAAATTTTAAGTTTTTATTGAGAAACGTTTTATTTGTTCCCGAATTAATAAAGAACATCATTTCTGTTTATATGCTTGATAGTGATGGATATTCTTGTCATTTTGCCAATTCTATTTGCAATATATACAAGAATGAATGTTTGATTGGAATTGGGGAACGCGAAAACAATCTATACACCTTAAAATTAAAAGAAGTTCCAACTCGTGATGTGGAAACACATACAACAACTATTAAAAGGAAAAACAATAGCTTGAACCCGACACAACTTTGGCACGCTAAGCTAGGTCATGTTTCCTTGAATAGGATTAACAAGTTGGTTAGGAGTGACATGTTTGATATGTCAGATATTAACTCCCTACCGACTTGTGAGTCTTGTCTCAAGGGAAAATGACTAAACAACCCTTTACGGGCAAGCCTGAACGTGCTCAAGGCCTGTTGGATTTGATCCACACTGATGTGTGTGGCCCACTTAACATTGGTACTAAGTACGGTCACACATACTTCATCACCTTTACCGATGATTACTCTAGGTATGGGTACTTGTACTTAATGAAGCACAAGTCTGAATCCTTTAAAAAGTTCAAAGAATTCAAGGCTGAAGTAGAAAATCAGTTGGGGAAAAGTATTAAAACACTTCGATCCGATCGAGGTGGAGAATACTTGAGTGCTGAATTTCAAAACTATCTTAAAGAGAATGGGATTCTCTCACAGTGGACCCCTCCGGCCACACCACAACTCAATGGTGTAGCGGAGCGTCGTAATCGAACCTTGATGGACATGGTTCTATCTATGATGAGTTTCACTGAACTTCCTACCTCGTTTTGGGGCTATGCGCTTCAAACGGAGGTAATGTTGTTGAACAATGTCCATGCCAAGACAGTGAATGAAACTCCGTATGAGATATAGATGGGCAAGCCGCCCAAATACTCATACTTGAGGATTTGGGGATGTCCTGCTTACGTGAAGCAGACAGTGGGAGATAAGCTGGATAATAGATCCATCTTATGTTACTTCATTGGGTATCCAAAGAATTCCATTGGATACTACTTCTACTATCCCAATGAAACAAAAGTGTTTGTTTCTAGAAATGCCACCTTTCTCAAAAGGGAGTTTCTACTTGATAGAAAAGGCAAG
>KQ998958.1:40256-53394 GCA_001598015.1 Dorcoceras hygrometricum
AATTTTCGTATTTTTGAGTTTGGGTGCCTGAGCTGGTGACAGTTTGCTGACGTCACGTTGTGTGTGGGCATCAAAGGCGTTGACGTAAGCCTTGCTTGTATCAGTCGAGATTATAGGAATCAGTCGCTGGTTGAATTAGTGTGTTTTTGTATCGGGCGAGATACGATGTCGTTGTGAGTTTTATACCTGCTGATAACAGATATGTCGACGTAAGCATTGTTTTTGAGCGTTGTGAGGATGACGTAGACTTTACTGTCGTCGGTCGATGGGTGATATTAGCGTAACTTTGTGCGATAGCTGGCGACAGCAACGCTTACGTGAATTTCAGTAGGAGTGCGCTATAGGATTTCGAAACGGTGACGTTTTGGGAAGCAACGGCTGATTTATATCTGTCAGCAGATAGTTCCTGTAGCGGGTATAAGACGGCGTCGTTTGGATTAGTAGAGGCGACGTCGTTTTGAGGATTCAGTCGTGGTTTGTTATCGCGTTTGGTTATAGCGCCCAGCTGCTGGAAGATAGGATGACGTATCCTATGCGACGCCGTTTCATTTAGTTGAAACGCTGCGTTTTAGTGTTGTGCTGGTATCAGTTGTGAACAGTTTTGTGCGTTGTTTCTTTCATGCGACTGGATGTTCAGCTGTTGGCAGAAAGGATTACGTCACTTATGCGACGTCGTTTGGGTTACTCGCTGCGACGCCGTTTTGATTTGCATTAGAGGGCCTTGGTTATCGTTGCTGCTGACAGCAGCAGGTTGTTGGTTGAAGAGAATGCGTCGACTGATTTTGTCGGTGGAAATGCGCTCCTGCTGATAGCATCAGTTAAGAGTTTTATAAATAGCAAGACTTGGTCTTCGTTGTGGATTATTAGTTCCCATACTTAGAAATATTTCCCCGATTGTCGACCTCTGTTTCTCAAACCCTCGTTGCTGTTCACCGTGAGCTATTCCGGTGAATTTCCGGCGTTTCCGGTGATTGTTTTGCTCGTGTGAGTAGCGTTGGACTCCTCTCGAGAAGCTCTATCATTCTTCACCAGTTTTAGAAGCTGTAATTGGCTAGTTGAGGAACATGAAGTTGCTGCCGTTCGAGTGTTGCGTCGATCGGGTAGAACTACGTTCTGGTTTTCGGCTTTTACCAGAGTCTTCGGGATTCCTTGCAGTGCTAATTATAGCTCAGAAGCATGGTATTGGAGGTACGGGTTGATCTTGTAAATTACAGCAAGGTGACGGCGTGAATGATTTGTGAGATGGCTTTGCTGGCTAGTATGTTTATCTGCCTGTTGAGGCTGCTGATTTATGAGATGGCTGTGTTTAAGTGTTATGTACTTGCTGATGTTGCTGCTGCTTTCGCATATGTTGATATGCTTGTTATTCCAGCATGTGCATACACGCATTTGCATCTCATTCCAGCTTTATTGCCATTGTTTCGTTGTTGTACTTGCTCTGTTTCTTACCAGGATGCGAGGGAGAGCGGCGATACCGCACTCTCATCTCCCTGCTGGGTTATGTTAGCCCCTATGCGCCGAGTGGCTAACTACCACAGTTCATAGGTTGGGCAACAGCAGGTCGAGTTGTTTGATGCATCTGGTATTCGGGTGTTGTGTCCCGGCGAGTGGCTAGCTACCACACTTGGAACACACCCAGTGGCCACAGTTGTTGCAGATTCCGTTGAGCTGTGCATTGAGCTCCTTGACTTCCTTTTCGGTTGGAGTCATTCGTTGTTGTCCAGCATCTCATGCATGGCATCTGCATTTTATTCTTGCTGTTTACTGCTGATTGATAGTTGCTCTCCGTATTGGGGTTTGACCCCATGTCCCTCTGGGGCTTGGTTTGTTTCCCTTGCCTGTTGTGTTGTCCAGGTTTTACGGCTGGTCGTGGTGCTGGCCCAGCTGGAGGTGCCCCAGGAGGTGGTTGAGTATCCAAGTAGCGTATAGCATATATTTATGTATCAGTATTGATAGCCAGGGGGATGCCCTATGCTTTGTCGTTGTATCCAATTGTGGAGTCTGATACATGTTAGTTTGTTATTCTTGCTGTTTACTGCTGATTGATAGTTGCTCTCAGTATTGGGGTTTGACCCCATGTCCCTCTGGGGCTTGGTTTGTTTCCCTTGCCTGTTGTGTTGTCCAGGTTTTACGGCTGGTCGTGGTGCTGGCCCAGCTGGAGGTGCCCCAGGAGGTGGTTGAGTATCCCAGTAGCGTATAGCATATATTTATGTATCAGTATTGATAGCCAGGGGGATGCCCTATGCTTTGTCGTTGTATCCAATTGTGGAGTCTGATACATGTTAGTTTGTGTATTGATGCTATACTTGTGTCTGTTGGTTTATTAAACTGGGTAATCTATTTTAAGTATTGCGCTATTTTAAATTATATGTTTTAACTCGTCAGGCCAAAAGCGAAAAATTTATCCACTTTTGATAAGCTTCCGCATGTGTTGTACGTTTTTACTCGGTTTAGAGCACGAGGCCTGACAAAGGTTGCAGGAACCCTGCACACCAACACACTGCGTGGAAGGATTCTTTCCACCGCAAAAGCTGCAAAACTCAGTCCGAGATCCACTGCTACTCGAACTTCCTGAACCAGAAGAGCCAGAACCCGACTTCTTCTTGAATTGCTGACCTCGGGGTCGAAACCTCTGACGTCCAGACTGCTGCGCCACCTGTGGCTGCTGCTGCTGCTGGGGCTGATTGGCTGACTGGGAGGACTGAGAAGACTGCGCTCCCTGAATGGCAGGACGACCACCCTGCGGTGCCTGCTGCCGACGAGAACTACGACTCCGCATGCCCTCCTCGAGATCAAGGGCACTATCCATTGCCTCAGCATACGTTTTGGGTTTGCTGGTCAACACCATCTGATAAAGCTCATCATTCAAACCCTCAATAAATCGTGTGCGCTTGGCCCTCTCCCGGCCAGAAACATGAGGAACGTACGCCAACAAGGAAGAGAACCGACGCGCATACTCCCTCACAGACATGGAGCCCTTCTCCAAACGATTAAACTCCCGCTCACGGGCGTTCACATAAGATTCCGGTACATACTCCTGCCGGAAGGTGGTACAGAAACTATCCCAAGAGATCCCAACTCTGGTCTCCAGCAAAGTACTCGAAGCATCTCGCCACCAGCGCTCTGCGGCCTTCCTAAGCAAGAGAGTCACTAAACTCAGCCGAAGATCATCATCATACTGAACTCGGTCGAAAAGAGCAATAACATTCCGGAGCCACGAATCCGCATCCTCAATGGGCTCGTCACCATTGAAGACTGGAGGGTGGTTCATCCTCTGAAACCGAGCGATCACCACATCCATCCGCTCCACCGGGGGAGGCAAATCACCAACTTCCTCCTCCTCACTAACACGAGTATGACTACGAGCACTACGCCTATCCTCGTTCTGTCCTGCCAATTCCTCAAACTGCCCTCTACCTCTACCACGACGTCTAGGCGGCATCTACGAAAATGCTCAACAGGATCAAGCAAAACAGAACAAATACGGCATAGATAGCACATAACACAGAAATATGCAGCATGTAGTCACATAACCAAGCACATGCAACACACAACACTGTGCCTAGACTCAAGTGAGATCAAAGGAATTGAGCTTATCTCAGCTTAAGCTCTGATACCAAAAATGTCAAGCCTCATGCTCTAAACAGAGTAAAATATACAAACACACGCGGAAGCTTATCAAAAAGCGGGAAACATTTTCGCGTTTAGGCCTGACGGTTTAAAACATATAATTTATAATACAAGTATACTCAAAATACGAACCCAGTTTAAAATCCAACCACAACAGAAACAGTATAGCATAGCAACATCCAACGACAACATGTATCAGACTACAATTACGGGATACAATAACAAAGCGCAAGGCATCCCCCTGGCTAATTGATACATATATATATATGCTATACGTAACTGGGACACGCTAACCACCTCCTGGGGCACCACCAGATGGGTTAAAGCCACGACCAGCTGTAAAACCTGGATTTCCTGAGGGGCACCACCAGATGGGTTAAAGCCACGACCAGCTAGTAAAACCTGGATTTCCTGAAAACAACACAAACAAGGAAACAAACCAAACCCCAAAGGGACATGGGGTCAAACCCCAGTACAGAGAGCAACTAATATAGCAAAATAATGCATAAGATAAAATACAGATGCTATGCATGAGACACCGGATCACAACGGAAGGCTCAACCAACAAGGGAGCTAAGGAACTCAAGCACAGCTCCAAGAATCTTCAACAACAGTGGCCACGAAGTGTGTTCACAGTGTGGTAATGAGCCACTCGCCGTGATACAACACGCGAATACCAGATGCAACAAACAACTCAACCTGCCGTTGCATCGCCCATTAACTGTGGTAGTTAACCACTCGGCGCATGGTGGCTAACGATCCCAGCAGGGAGATGAGAGTGCGGTATTGCCGCTCGCCCTCGCATCCTAGTAAAAATCAACAACAGCAATACAAGATACGAACAATGGCTGCAATAACAATATGAATGCAATATAAGAAATGCATGTATGCATAACAGGGCAGCTAATCAATCAACAGAAATCATGTATGCACACAGCAACATCCACATCAATGCACAATAGCCATCTATCATTCAATCTCACGCCAATTCCCAGCAATATCAAGCTCAGATCCGTACCTTGTACTTTTGTGCAACAATTACTACAAAACAGGCCCGACAAATCTGGATAGCAACCTGCTAAATACTCAACGCATAGATCTCAAAAGCTGCACAAAACTCACGGCCAATTACAGAAGCTCACGGCTGGGAGCCACGCTCAACCAACTCAATTACTACCAAAACAACTTACTGGAAGCTAATTCACAACTAGAGACGAGATCTCAAAGCTAAAACCCAAAGGCTACCTGCACGCACAAACACACTGCCGGAGATAGCAGCTTCGCGATCTCTCTCCTGTGAACGCTAACCTCCAAAAGTGGTATGGAATGATAGAGCTTCGCAAGAGGAGTCCAACGCTACCTCAATTTTCCAAAACGACGGCCGGAAACGATGGGAACTACCGGATAAAATCAACGGTGAACAGTGCTCTAGGGTTCGAAACACAGAGAACGAATGTCGGGGAAAATATTCTAAGTATGGGATCTGATATCTCAATCGAAGACCAAGTCTTCCTATATATAAATCCCGTAGCTGCTGAAATCTATTTTAAACAAATCCACCGACAAAACCAGTAGGCACAAACAACCAGCAGATGCAAAGAAACCAGCTTCTGAAATCTCAAACCACGCTAAACAAAACGACGACGCACAACCTACGTCATCCAGTCGCTACCTACAGTAACCAACAAATCTCTTGCAGCTGGACATCCAGAAGCTGGTTCAAAATACAAAATCTGGAACCAGCAGAAACATACAAAACGCAGCGTTGCAACTAGTCAAAACGGCGTCGCATTGCCACGTCATCAAATCTGGTCCTCTCGCGCAATACCAGTCGCAAGCTACAGGAAAACCAGATGCGAGCTACAGGAACGTTGACATCTGGAAATCAATTATGCGCATCGACTGGTTCCTTAGCGCTAGCCAAAACGACGACGTTTCCTCCTCGCGCTACAGTGATGTTGACCCGCGTTGACATCTGCCTCGACTGGACAACCAGCAGACACACGCGAACAGATCTCACACTAATGATACACCAAAACGACGTCGCTCCAACTTATTCAAACGACATCGTATCCAATGCGATACAAATTCACGTTAAGGCAACTGCTGATGGTTTTTACAAACGCTACCAGATCTCTCCAATACGACGGCGTTTCACTATGCAACCAGCTTTCACCAAAAACCAGCTTTCAAATTCAAAAACACAAAAACTCCCAGAATTGATCCAAATGCTATTTCAGACCCGAAAATGCAAACCAAACACACAAACAAAGATCCAAAACACCAGAAATCTCTAAAAAAAACCAATGCATTTCAACAATTAATCTCTAATACAAATCCAGGTCTCACAACACGTGCAATCATCCTATGGCTCGAACAATTTTTGAAATGATTTGAAAAGACTTTGAATTTTAACCACGGAGGTGAAAAAGTAAAAAAAAGCGCCGTTTGATAAATACGTCACAGTTGTTTATTGTATTAGCTAGGGTACTGTCAGATCTGATTGTATATAAGCATCAGTTGTATATACGCGAAATCTGAATAGATTCAGATCTCACGCATTCAGTTGACTTAGCACTTACTAACTCAGATCTGTTATTCCCCCTAAAGCTGAGGTTCTCCCAATGCTGATGTTTACCAAATTTGAAGTACTCCTCGTTCCCACTGATTAGAAGACTCAAATTTGAAATAAACACAACCTGTTCAACCTGCAATTTTTTAGCACAATCATAGATTAAGGCAATTCTAAGAGACCAAGAATATTTCGAAAATACAAAAACTTAGCGTCTGGTAGAGGCTTTGTGAAGATATCAGCAACTTTCTGGTCTGTCGACACATACTCCAGCCTATCGTCCTTCTTGAGCACGTGATCTTTTATGAAATGATTTCTGATATCTATGTGCTTTTTTCTTGAATGCAGTAAAAGGTTCTGGGTGCTTGCAATCGCACTGGTATTGTCACAGAAGATAAGATCTTCAAAAGCATCAATGTCGTAATCCTTGAGCTGATGTTGAATCCATAAGATCTGAGCACAGCAGCTTCCAGCCGCTAAATATTCCGTTTCAGCTGTGGACGTAGCAATGGATGTTTGCTTCTTACTGAACCAGGAAATCAAATGATCTCCCAAGAATTGACATGTACCACTTGTGCTTCGCCTATCAATCCTGAAACTTGCGTAATCTGCATCGCTATAACCAATTAATTGAAAACTAGAGTCTTTGGGATACCAAAGACCCACATTGGAAGTTCCTTTCAAATATTTTAAAATCCGTTTAACTGCAATGTAATGAGATTGTTTGGGCTCAGCTTGGAATCTAACGTACATACAGATAGCAAACATGATGTCTGGTCTGCTAGCAGTCAAGTATAGCAATGAGCCAATAATACCTCGATACAATGATACCTCAATTGCAGTTCCAGCTTCATCTTTGTCTAATTTGATTGAAGCACTCATCGGGGTAGCTGCTGCTGAATAATTATCCATGACAAACTTCTTCAGTAGTTCTTTCGTGTATTTAGATTGATTATGAAGATCCCATTCTCAAGCTGTCTAATGTGTAAACCCCAAAAGAACATCAGCTCGCCCATCATGCTCATCTCGAACTTATCCTGCATAAGCTTAGAAAATTTCTGGAACAGTTTGGGGTTAGTTGACCCAAAGATAATATCATCAACATATATCTGTACCAACAGGACATGATCATTTTTAATAAATTTAAACAAGGCTTATCGATAGTGCCTATCACAAAATCATGATCGAGAAGAAATTTTGATAGTGTGTCATACCAAGCTCTGGGTGCTTGCTTAAACCCATATAGAGCTTTGTCCAGTTTATAAACGTGATTTGGATATGTATGATTTACGAAGCCAGGAGGTTGTGCAACATACACTTCCTCAGTTAAGATTCCATTAAGAAAGGCACTCTTTACATCCATTTGAAAGACTTTGAAGTCTTTATGTGCAGCATATGCAAGAAACATGCGGATGGCTTCTAATATGGCCACTGGAGCGAAGGTTTCATCAAAATCTATTCCTTCTAGTTGTCTAAAACCTTGAGATACCATTCTATCTTTGTTTCTAGTTACTACACCATCCTCATTCAGTTTTTTACTAAAGATCCATTTAGTTCCTATCACTGAATGATTAGTAGGTCGAGAACTAACTTCCAATACATTATTTCTCTTAAATTGGCTAAGTTCATCTTGCATAGCATCTATCCAGCTCGGGTCTGCTAAGGCTTCTTCTATCATCTTTGGTTCTATATGCAAAATGAATGCTGAATTGAAGTACACATTCATTAGCTGGCCTCGTGTGCGAACAGGAGAATGAATGTTACCTATGATCTGCTCGGGTGGATGATTCTATTCCACCGGAGATTAGATCCGATTGGATTTGCTCCTTGTTCTGCTTGGATGTCTGGTTGAATGGCTTCATCAGATATCAATTGATGATTTTCTTTGAAAGATTGTGGATCTGAAGCTGATATTGATCCCAATTGATGTGACCGTGGTTCTAGATTTGGATCAGATACAAATTGATATATTGTAGAATCTTCTTGCGCAACTTCTTGTCCAGCAGTTGTTCCACTCCCCGCAGCTGGCACACTAGTTGAGATATGTTCCTGTACTAGGTCAGCATTAGTAAAATCAATGAATTCAATGTTACTTGTGAGGCTCTCTTCCAACAATTATTCTAATCTGGTCTTATTGGCGATTAATTAATATAAACGAGTTACTCAAGAGAAATCTATTTTTTTTTTCGTTCGTAAAAGCTGGTCATGTAAAACAGAACAAATGAAGAAAAACTGATCATTTATTCAACAAGATCTGGTTATTGATAAACAGAGCATATAATGTACACAAGGTTACAATACTCTAAGTTCGCTGTTACAAAGACTACTCCACTAAATACAAACTCAGATTTCATCCACGCTAGTTCTACGGGTTCAAAATCTAAGCTAAAACAGATCTCTCGTTGTTCTCAACTTTCGCCCCTCTTCTAGGTAGGTAAGCTTTCACTACCCCTGTCCAGTTAAACCAGCTTCGTCCCACCTATTGTCATGCACACATACAAAACAAAACAACAGCCGGATAAACTCCGGTGAGAAAAAATCTCAGTATAATCGACATATACATGAAAACATATAGCAGTTCATATCAAAACTAACATATCAATCGAAATGAAATGAACATATCGCCTATCTGACTAAGAACTGATTCCATCTCAAATCAATGCCATCAAGATTCGTATACGATCTTGACATGGATATCCATCTAACGAAATCACTCTGACTTCGAAAATAAGGTCACCTCAGACCTTGGCATTAGAATCAATTCAGGTTCTCTTCGTATCATATAATCTCATATCAATTAAAGATCCACTACCTGTGATGGATCGACAAACATAACTTCAAGTTCTAAATCAAGAACAACAGGTATAAAGTATGTGATTTGGCGGGATAACTCAAGAATTATCATTCTCGAGTATTCAAGTCCCTGACTCTCATGTCAAATTATACATTCGTCTAGCTCTGTTTTGAACTGCTTCAAATATCAAAGCTGAGACCTTGTCTTAAGGATTCCAGAGCAATTTACGGAAACGAATTCTTATAACCGTAGCAAGGTTACAAGTATTTGAATTCACTCTAACTTATAGGAGAAGGTCTCTATTTTCTGCAGAATTCCCCATGCAATCGATATGAATTCCACGTGTCATGCTTAGTAATTACATACCAAAATAGGATATGTACACACCTCTTGAAACCAGCTTCAACTAATACCAGCTTTTACTTCCAACGGAATCAGCAGCAACAACCAGCCGTTGCATTCACAAAGAACATCAAAACGACATTGTAACAACTAATTAAAACAACGTCGTAGCGTTCCAAAGACTGATTACCAAAAACAACCGACAGCTGAAGTATGCTTAATAACTCAAAACGCAAGCGCACTAGACAAAACGACGTTGTATCAGGAACACATCATCCTTGCTGCCAACAATTGGTGCCAAATCCTGCTTCAATACCAACCAAACGGCTGGTCACGCCAATTAACTCAAATGACGACGTATCAAGGATCCCGCGAAATTAAGGTAAAACGACGTCGCTTTGCTTCCACGACTGAATCAGATTTCTCACAACACAACCGCTGATTTGCGCTTCAATCATCAGCAGTCAATACCTAAAGGTGACCAACATGTGTCGCCTTCTCGATAATCCTTGCACCCGCGCAACTGCTGCCCAACCTCTTCAAATGCATCTACTGATTCGCAAAACGACAATGCACCACTAACATCAGCGATCACATCTCTACAGTACAGTTGACTTGCGCTGACATCTGAATTGCGCTACACCAGATTCTAGCATTAGCGCTATGACAGCGTTTCATCATATGTTCGAGGAAATTTGCTCAACGCACCAGATTTCACCAACACGGCAGCGTTTCACTTCCAATTGCTAGGGAATCAGATCTCTACCGAAATTTCACCAATTCTCCTTCCAATCTCTATCAGATTTCACCCGAAAGAATTACAACTCGAAGCATAACATTTCTAGGAGAAATCCGAAAATCATCAACCAGACTTCACCAAACTCTAAAGTCTGGAATTTCAAAATCATCAAATCTCTACTTAATTATTCCGGGCCTTACATTTCTCCCCCTCTAAATCATGAGTTCGTCCTCGAACTCATCAGCAGTCTGTATATGCGTTCTCTATTCACATAAAATAATGAAATCACAGAAACTGAATAAGACTAACCTCCCTGAAACAGAAATGGAAATCGTTCTCTCATGTCATCCTCAACTTCCCATGTAGCTTCTTCAACTCCATGTCGATTCCATTGAATCTTCACCAATGGAACAATCTTCGTTCGGATTTGCTTTTCCTTCCGATCAAGTATTTGAATCGGTTGTTCAAAATAGCTAAGAGTTTCATCAAGTTCAGCTTAATTAGAGGAATTAACATGAGATGCATCAGGCAGATATTTCCTCATCATAGATACATGAAAGACATCATGTATACCAGAAAGAGACTGAGGTAATGCAATTCGATAAGCCAGATCGCCTATCTTCTCGAGAATCTCATAAGGACCAATAAATCGTTGAGACAATTTCCCTCGTTTGCCAAATATGAGCGTACCCCTAAAGGGAGAAATCTTCAAAAACACTCTGTACTTTTTCAAAACACAATGGTCGACGTCTAAAATTTCCATATCTGGCCTGTAGATGCTGCGCTGTTATCATTTTATGTTGAATCACCTTCACTTTCTCAGTTATTTCTCTGATCATATCTGGTCCCAACTTAGGTACCTCTGATACATAATCCAAATATAATGGTGATCGACATTTTCTTCCGTACAGTGCCTCAAATGGAGCCATCTCAATACTCGTCTGATAGCTGTTGTTGTACGAAAATTCTACAAGTGGTAGTGAATCTTGCCATGTATTATAAAAATCTAGTACTACAGCTCTAAGCTTATCCTCAAGAGTCTAAATTGTTCGTTCAGTTTGTCCATTGGTTTGAGGATGATAAGCGGTGCTTAAATATAATTTCGTACCTAGATCTTGTTGCAAGCTACTCCAAAAGTGTGAAGTGAATCTTGGATCTCGATCGGATACAATTGATTTTGGCACACCATGAAGTCGGACCACTTCTCGAATATAGAGATCTGCCATTTGATCATGACGATAAGTCATTCGATAAGGAATAAGCTAACAGATTTCGTCAACCTATCGATAATCGCCCAAATTGCATCGCATCCTCGGGATGATCGTGGCAATTTTTCGTTACAAAATCCATAGAAATGTGATCCCATTTCCATTCAGGAACCGATAGATTTTGTAATAAACCAGCATGTTTCTTTCTTTCAGCTTTCACCTGTTGACAATTCAAGCACTTTGAAACAAAATCAGTCACATCAGACTTCATTTGCTTTCACCAGTACTGCTTTCTCAAATCGTTGTACATCTTTCTGCCACCAGGGTGAATACTGAATTTACTTCTATGAGCCTCGGTTAAAATTTGTTGTTTCAACTCCGTAATATCTGGAACAACAAGTATGTTATTCACATACAAGACATCATCAACGCTTACCCGATATTCAGATTGATGTACAGATCTGACCATCTCAACTGACTTCTGGATATTCGGATCTCTCTTTTGTGCTTCTTTGATTCGAGTCAGTAATTCAGGTTCCGCACTGATAGCACAAACTCTCATCGGTCACCTATAGGTCTTGAATAAATATCCAGAAATACAGCAATCTTCTATCAAACTAGATACACCCACAGTAGTCAAGGACAAAGCACATAACTTTCTACTAAGGGCATCGGCTGCTGCATTGGATTTCCATGTATAATATTTGATTTCGTAATCAAAGTCTTTCAATAAATCTAGCCATCTTCGTTGTCTCATATTCAATTCAGACTGCAAGAACAAATATTTCAGACTTTTATGATCCGAAAATATTTCAAATTTCTCACCGTAAAGATAATGTATCCATATCTTTAATGCAAAAAAAATGGCTGCCAATTCAAGATCATGAATTGGATATCGGATCTCATGTGTGAGACCTGGAAATTGTATTAAGGATTAATTGTTGAATTAATCAGGTTTTAGTGATTTCTGGTGATTCAGATTTCATTTTGAATGCTTGGGTTGCATTTTCGGGTCAGATTTCATATTTGGAGCATTTCTGGAAGTTTTCGTAATTTCGAGATTTTCGGGTGAAATCTGTTTTGGTGAAATCTGGTAGCAGATTTGATGACGTAAGCATCGTGTGTTAACGTTGTGTGGATGATGTAAGCGTTGCTGGTTTGAGAGATCTGTTCGGGTTTGAGAGATATGTTCGAAGTTTGTGAAATCTGGGCGCTTAGCGTTGTGGCGCGTTTAGCTTGATACACCGTCGTTTCATGAGATCTGTTTTACGCTAAGGTGTAGAGATCTGGTTCTAGCGTGTTTTCGTTAAGGCTTGAAACGCTGTCGTTTGGATAAGTAAGAACGGTGTCGTTTTGATTAGTGCGAGTTGGAGAGATCTGGTATAGCATTTGCGTGAGATCTGTTGTGTTGCGAGTTGTGAGAACAGATGTCAACGATTGGTCAACTCTCATGTAGCGCGTTCCAGATAACATAGGATATCCACGCATAAAAGCGAGCGGTGAATCCTCGACAACGAAGCATCGACTCCTACATGCATCGGGACCTCACCCAATCCCGCCACCTAATGACCCCAAATGAGTCGGTAAACGGGTCAAAGGAGGTGCCTATCATGTAGAGTCTCAATGATGTTTCGAGTAGTGAGGACTAATCAGTACAACCAAGACCTCGGACTTATCCACTCGACAAATGGTAACCACTTGGAAAGTCCGAACGAGGGTAGTTCGATAGATCACCAGGTCATTATCCATCTGCATGCTCAGAACATCACAATGTTCCCTACCAATGAAACATGGTACTTCACATCGCAGATGCTAGTCTCAAGCTCGGGCGGCCTTATCCTCATTTTGACGGC
>KQ998958.1:96713-109995 GCA_001598015.1 Dorcoceras hygrometricum
TTGACTTGCGTTGACATCTGAATTGCGCTACACCAGATTCTAGCATTAGCGCTATGACAGCGTTTCATCATATGTTCGAGGAAATTTGCTCAACGCACCAGATTTCACCAACACGGCAGCGTTTCACTTCCAATTGCTAGGGAATCAGATCTCTACTGAAATTTCACCAATTCACCTTCCAATCTCTATCAGATTTCACCCGAAAGAATTACAACTCGAAGCATAACATTTCTAGGAGAAATCCGAAAATCATCAACCAGACTTCACCAAACTCTAAAGTCTGGAATTTCAAAATCATCAAATCTCTACTTAATTATTCCGGGCCTTACATTACCTGTCAGATCTTCTTGCACGTTATCGTGTGGTGTGTCTAGAGCTGGTTGTATCTCAGCTGAATTTTGAATATATGGCACGTCATCACTTGATTCATCTAAGTTGTTTGATTCCAGACATGTGCACAGATCATGTAAGCTCGCAGCTGAATTGGAACGAAAGATGGTTTCATCGAATACCACGTGAGATGATTCTTCAACCGTCAAGCTCCGATTGTTAAACACTCTTTATACTTTGCTCACTGCTGAGTATCCAAGAAACAAACCTGCATCAAATTTTGCATAAAAAGCTATTATATGCTTTTTGCCATTATTATAAATGAAACATCTGCACCCAAACACCCTGAAATAAGATATGTCAGGTTTCTTGCCACTCCAGATCTCATATGGGGTTACACCATGAATCTTGTAAATCATAGATCTGTTTTGAGTGTAGCAGGTTGTGTTAACTGCTTCTGCCCAAAATTTTTGAGAAATACCATAATATGCAATCATAGATCGAGCAGCTTCTTTTAAAGTACGGTTTCTCCTCCCAGCTAACCCGTTCTGCTGAGGAGTTCTAGCTGCTGAAAGCTCATGCTTAATTCCGATGTCTTCCAGATAAGAGGATAATTTATGATTTAAAAACTCAGTACCTCTATCACTCCTTATCCGGTTAGTACAAGATTTGTCATCTAGTAAACGTTTTAAAATCTTAATCAACTGGTCCGCGGTTTGTTCATTCGATTTTAAAAACAACACCCATGTAAATTTTGTAAAATAATCAACAACAACCAGGGTGTAATTGTTCCCCCTAAGCTGGTTACAGGTATTGGACGAAAAAGATCCATATGCAAAAGCTCTAAGCTTCGGGAAGAACGAATACCGCTTTTCTTTTAAAAGTAGAACGAATTTGTTTTTCCAGTTGACATGCAGAACAGATATTTTCTTCGCGCTACTCTGATTCACTGTTAAGAGTTAAACGACGTCGCTCCATCTCTTGCGCTTCTCTTATCAACTACTGATATAGCTTTTGCTCAACTGCTGATTGTGATGACATCATTGCTGATGTCATCATCGCTGATCCATCTACTGATTCTGCTGACATCACTACTGCTGATCCATCTTGTTGTCTGCTGATATTGCTGACGTCATCATTGCTGATCACAGCTTGTTGTCTGCTGATAAAGCTGACGTCATCGTTGATGATCACAGCTTGTTGTCTGTTGATAAAGCTGACGTCATCGTCAATGTCAGGCCTCGTGCACAACATAGAGTTAAATCATGTAAAACATAGCGGAAGCACTTTAAAAAGTGGCTAAAATTTTTTGCTTTTGGCCTGACGAAGAAAACATAATTTTAAAATACCACAATACATCAAAATATCCCAGTTGAATAAAAAATGCAAGGCTAAAAGCCATAATACGACAGTATAGCATTTAACAAGTACCAACCAGCTAATACAACAATCGAAAACACAAAGCACAGGACACTCCCCGGCTAATAGAACTGATACATATATGCTATACGCTAACTGAGACACTCTACACACCACCTGGGGCACCTCCAGCTGGATCAACACCAAGACCAGCGGAATAACCTGGGAGACCTGAACAACAAGCAGACAAACAAAACAACCAGCCCCAGAGGGACATCGGGGTCAAACCCCAGTACGAAGAGCAACATAAAACAGCAATCAGATACAACATGCAATGTATCATGTCGTGCAAATGCATGAGCGGTACAAAGAACATCGGTAACAACCGGAAGGCCAAACGAATAGGAAACAACAACTGTGACACATCACCGAGTCTCGGAAGCTACCCGATCGCACCCAGTGGAAAATATAGTGGCTCATCGCCGCACCTGCGCGGGAGCCACCCGCCAGGTCGCACGGAATTGCAAGTGGACCAACCACCCGCCAACCTCTATCTAGGTCACTGCAACTGAGGACTGGGAACAACTCAACCAACATCCTCCAGCTGCACTCAATCGTGGTTATGCAACACGGCACCGCGCCACGAGAGAAAAGCTCCAACAGAGCAACATTTATAGCATGGCTGTCAAAGGAATCAAGGGCCCAATATGCTATGCAGATGCATTACAATGCTCAACATGAAATGTATGCTGGCAACGCCAATAGATACAGACAACAACATACTATAATACGCATATATGGCCGCATAACAAGTAAACAACCATGCAAGATACAACCAGCTCAAGCTACAGCAAATATAAGCACGACAATTCAGCCAATAGACATAAAGAATTCACACAGCTCTGCCTCAACACAAACATCAGGCGCAGCTATACAATACACACATAATACATTCCCATGCCTATCTCAAATCTGAAATTACAAGCTCAATCCGTACCTCTACACGGCAACTACCTCAACCAGATTCCAACAAGGCACGGTACCAACAACCTACTCAAATATGCTTCCTCACGGGTTCACTGCAAAACTCCACGAAGCTGCTCAAAGGCTCGAATCTGTTAAAGCATCTAGAAAATCAGTTCAACAACTGAATTTCTAAACATCACAACCTTCGGCCAAGAGCTGAAACCTGGTCCTATTACTATATCGAAACTCAACATTAGGAGCTACGCTTAGAAATGGCAAGAAATCACTTACCCTGAAGCTCATCCAGACCTGGAGAGCTATCGAATGGAAACGCAAAGACGCACGAACCTGCTAAACCATACACACAAGATCTCATGAATGCTAACAGGAAGTCACGGCGATTCACAGTTTGGGGAGCAAAGCTCAACCAACAACTAACCTTCCTAATAACTCAACAGGAAGCTTAAATAACGACTAGAGGTAAATCTTAACGACCAATTCGAAGTTCTACCTACCTACACGAACGCAGGAACGAGGCAGCAACTTCGCAATTTCGCTCCAGCCAACCACAGCCTCTAAAAGAGCTATCGAACGATGCACCGCAGTAAGGGGAGTCCAAAACCACCACCCTTTCTTCCAACAGATCCGTCAATTGCCGGAAAATAACGGAAAACCAGCACGGTGAACAGTGCTCTAGGGTTCACGACGAAGAATGAAATCAGGGAAAAATATCGCTAAGTAGGGGATATGCTATAAAATCGAAGACCAATTCCTTATATTTATAAACCAAATCTGCTGAAATCTGAATAAAAAGCATTGCACAACCAGATTCCACAACCGCCGAACACTTGCGCTAAACAGCGCTCAATAATCTAAACGACGTTGCACAGAATCACTAGAGAAGTCTGAATGCTATTGCTAATCGCTGGAGAAATCTGGAGACCATCGCTTCAACGGATCTCACGCATCGAATATTTTGCTAAATAAATCGAAACGACGTCGCTGGCCGTTGAAACAGACTCTACAATAGATCCCTGCGCTAAGGAACAAATCCACAAATCTGGATCCTCAGCGCTCACGCTAACAAACGCACAACTAGCAAAACGACAATGTATCGAGGTCTCGCCAAATAAAACCAAACGGCGACGTACTGATAAAACAGAATATTTTGCTAAATAAATCGAAACGACGTCGCTGGCCGTTGAAACAGACTCTACAATAGATCCCTGCGCTAAGGAACAAATCCACAAATCTGGATCCTCAGCGCTCACGCTAACAAACGCACAACTAGCAAAACGACAATGTATCGAGGTCTCGCCAAATAAAACCAAACGGCGACGTACTGATAAAACAGATCTCTGCGCTCGCACCAGCTACTAACAACGCAAAGCAAAGTCGGTCAACACAAAACGTTGACATCTGCTCAATAACTCTCGCCCACTAACAGATTCCTCAATTATCTGAAACTAGCGCTAAACAGCGATAACCCACCAAACGACGTCGCTGAGACTGCTGACGCAACTGGACACATCATCAGGTCTGATCGAAACGCTATGACAGATCTCTATACTACTGAAGGCTAACGCACCAGCAGACTCTAGCGTTAAACCCAAAACGGCGACGTATCCAAGACATCTGAATACAAGCGCTACCCGCTGTCTCGTGCACCAGCAATCACACGCTACAGGAAAGGTTGACTCGCGTTGACATCCGAACCTGGAAACGATGTCGTGTAGCTTCTTGCACCTAGCGATACCAGATCTCTTCCACGAACAAATCTCTCAACTCCCTTTGAAAGCAACACTACACGAAGACGTTTTACACCCGATTAAGAAACACGCGGCAGACCCTTGAACAGATCCTAGCGCTAACAGATTTCTCCTCTGAACGCTAGCGAGACATCTGAAATAGCCACAAACGACGACGCATTACGGTTGCACACTACAAAACACGCTACAACATTCCAGAGCCTAGCAACAACGGATTTCACCAGAAATCTGGACAGATCTCACGCGATCACCAACACGAAAATACCAAACTTTACAGAATTATTCCAATCATGAAATCCGACCCAAAATTACATACGAAACCTTCAAAAAGAAATCTGGAAACTCAAATTTGTCCAAGAACAAATCCTAACTCCTCACATCCGATTAATTTCCAACCAATTTACATTTAACAAATTTCGGGTCTCACAGTCGCTGATTCCATATTCCTCCAATAGAAATGCTGACGTCAGCATTACTGATTCCAGCTCTTCTTTACTTCTTAACAACCTTCTGTTAACATCATAATCGAATCAGCTTCTCCAGTCACTGATTCAACTTCTTAGTTGTTTACGTCTTTGCGCACCAGCTGTTTCATCCTCAATAGCTTCGTCAACAGAACTCTTTGCACGGTATCTGTTGAAAGCAACTTCAACAGGGATCTTCTTCTTCTACCGAGAACGCTTCATCAGATATCTCCTATTCATTACTGTTATCAGATTTCTCTTCACTTCAATCATTGATTCTAATTCCTTCTCATATAATACAGATTCACAATCCAGAAAACCTCGCAATCCATTGGCCTCTAGAGCCCTAAACATATTCAACATCCCTTCATGGTCTGGAATCGCCAATACAGATTCGAAGTGAACTTGATAGGCGTTTGCGATGAAAGCTGATGCCATCGAAATAGATTGAGAGTACGAAGAATGCCTGAAATCAAATTTCTGCAGAAGAAAATACAAGAGCAGAGCGAACAGCTGTTGAACAATTTGTTGGAATACATTCAGCTGTTGGGACGCAATCAACCGATTAAAAGGAAAAGAATCAATGGTTGATATTGAGTCGTGCAATTGCCTTAAATCAAGGGGACAAGATTTGTACTATTCTGGGAAATAGTACAATATACAGAGGATGGTTGCACCAATTTGGGAAGACGACGATTTAGCCGTAACAAGCACAGAAGGGATTTGAATCTACTCTAACGTCCATATTTGGAGACGAAGCTTTATATACAAGGAGATTTGTTGAAGACGGTGTCTTTGACAGATTAATCGAAGCACAGTGCAAAAACAGAGGAAAGAAAACAGTAAGATGAAGCAGTCGACCATCATTAGAGAGGAGCTTATTGCAGTGTCGACTGCTGAGTCTTCATCAGCTTTTATAGAAGCATTTTCCCAGTGTGTGAGATTTATTCTTTAGAGAGTTGAGTGTTCACTGTAAAATCTCACACACACAGATTCACTCGCATATTTTGAGAGATGTGCTAAATTGATTAGCGAGTGAATCACAAACAAAAATCAGATCCCGTCCAAGCGAACCTTCCGAGGAGGAAGAAGGGGAGATGTAGGAGATTGAGCTCCGAACTTCCACAAACAAATAGCAGTGTATTGTATTCTTTTATTTATTTACATTAATCCGCATTAGCATTTACATTAGCACGCACGCATAACTCTGTTTGGAACAAACAGATGTCACGCATACTTTAACATAAATCACACTTGCACATAGCAAACAGATTTCACAGTCACACGCATCATTCGTATTGTTTAACAAAAATCTGTTTGCGTTATTTTTAAAATTAGGATTCAGTTCAGGTGTTTTTGCATGTTTTTATTACATACCAGATCTGTCTCCGGTGCTCTCGTATTTATATGTTCAAGAACCGAAGCATTGCGCTTCATAACATTTTTATTTAGGATCAGATCTCTTGGTTTTGCGTTGATTAGTTTAGTTCTCGGGTGAGATCTGATCCTTCGGTCCTAACAGAACCGATCTTGTCCTTAGAAAAATTTATTTTGGGCATACCAGAAACCAATTCAAGCTTACTCAATTTGGCAAGTATTTTGAAATTCATATGGTTAATTCTCTGGTGCCACAGCCATCTCTTGGAAGAGTCAGCTACTAGGCAAATCTGTTCAGATCCTAGATGCTCTGACTAGTTGACAATGTAGGTATTCCTTGATCTGTTTCTACTAACACTGTCATCCCATCTGGATTCTGAACTGTGCACGTGTGCTTTTAAAAGTTAACTGTCTAACCATTGTCACACAGCTGACTTATACTAATAAGATTATAACACAAATTCTCAACAACTAGAATATCATTAATTGAAAGATTACCATGGGTAAGCTTACCCTTACCCACAGTGTTACCGTGAGAATTGTTGCCAAATACAATTTTGGGTCCTTTGTGTGGCGTCAGATCTGATAACAGCTTTGAGTTTCCAGTCATGTGTCTTGCACAGCCACTGTCCAGATACCATATGCTTGATTCCTCTGAAGCTCTGTACCTATTATCCTGCAGTCATGAAAATAAACTTTTGGTACCCAATTTTACTTGGGTCCAGATCGGATTATCTTTCGGGACCCATACTTGAATTATCTTTATAGTTTCCCAGTATGGATATCTACTAGGGTTCGTGCAGAAATCTTATGTGATCTGTTGAGATTTGGCTTCGCACTTTGACCATTCAGATCTTGCTACTGAACCTTTATCCATACAGATTTGGCCATCTTTGAACCACGCCTTTGCTGGTTCGGAACAGACGACTTAGGTCCAGCTTTCGCTTTGTCCTTCTCAAGTCTGTTCTTTAGCCAGCAGGGCTTAGATTTCTCAGGCTTGGTATAACCAATACCACTTTTGCCCTTATGGTTCAGCTATCGTGAGATCTGATCATCGTACTTAATCGATCCACATACATCGTGTATCACACTGGTTTTGACAAAATTCATTTTCTTGAACTTGTCACCAGCCAAATCTGACTGAGTACTCGTTCCCTCATAGATGCTTTCACCAAAACTGAAACCTAAGCCAGATTTGTCATTCAATGGATTATGTGTCTCATGCAGCTTCCCTAAGAAAATAGAAGACTTAGTCCAGGAGCTCATCACTTAACTTAATCTCTCATTTTCAGATGAGAGCTCACAGGACTTAGTTCTCAAAAGATCATTCTCGATCTTCATCTTACTCAACTCAGTTTGTAAACTGTCAGTATCCTCAAGCTGAGCAGTGCTTGACTGAACTATTTTTCAAACATCCGTTTTCAGCTTTGATCTCCTCGAATTTCTAAGATAGCTTTCGGTACTCATGGACCATTTCGTTGAGTGCATTGATGAGTTCCTCTCGTGTAAATTCACTGTTCGTTTTCAGCTTTGATCTCCTCGAATTTCTAAGATAGCTTTCGGTACTCATGGACCATTTCGTTGAGTGCATTGATGAGTTCCTCTCGTGTAAATTCACTGTTGGAAAAGTCAAATACCTCATCATCAGTTGTTTGGTTGGCCATCAAGAAGTGGACATCTTCTTGCTCACTTTCGCTGGATGAGCTGCTTGATGTTGTCTCTGAATCTGAGTCCGCCCAGTTCTTGTTGCTCTCCTCAGCAACAAGCACCTTACGATCGTTCTTCTTGTGTGCCTCTTCTCAGATATGTTCCTCCTTCTTTCTGTGGATCTTTCTTTAGACCGCTCTGTAGACCTCTTGTCATCTTTCTTGGGCCTGTTGCAATATGCTGTGAATTGCCCTGGTCTGCCATAGTTATAACAATTTAAATAATTAGTAATCTTGTATATGAGCATTGTTATAATTAAAAGAAGAGCTTTTGAGTTCTTCTCATAAATTTCCCAAACTTCTTGACGAAGAGAGACATGACGTCGTTGCTCAGTTGCTCTGTTGTCTTGCTAGGTGAGCACTATTTAGAAATTGTTGCATCAAGAGCTTTAGTAGGTTGTGATGTTGATGGCGCCTCATATCTGGTCTCCAGCACAAACTCGTAGGCTTTCAGATTAGCAAACAGATCGTGGAGCTCAAGCTTGTTTAGATCCTTGGATTCTTGCATCGCCATTGTCTTTACATCCCACTCCCTCGACAGTGCTCTCATCACCTTGAGGGCTAGCTCTCTGTTACTGTACTCTTTACCAAGACTAGTAAGCTCGATCACAATAGCACAGAATCTTTCATCAAATTCCGCCATGGTCTCTCCCTCTCGCATCTTTATCGATTCATATTTCAGCTGGGCAACTGTCAACTTGTTCTCTTTGGTTTCGTCGTTGCCTTCACAGATTTGCGTCAACTTCACCCATATCTCCTTATCAGTAGCACAGGTCTTAGTCTTGCTGAACATATTCTTATCCAGCGTCTTTAAAGAATGTCCTTCACCACGTTGTCCAAATTTGCCTTTTTCTTATCCTCTGGTGTATACTCCATTCTTGTTTTCTCAATCCACTGTGGAGCACCAGCTGTAATTGCCATTGCCGTATTTGCCTTCATAATCTTCATGGGTCCATCTGTAATGACGTACCACGTGTCATCATCTTGCGCGGCTAAATGGGCTTGCATCCTGATCTTCCAATCGTCATACTCCTCCTTCGAAAACATAGGAATTTTGTTTTGAGAAGTAGACATATTTAAATGTAAGCGCAAAGATCAGACTGTTCAATAATTGAGAGTTCAAGCTCTGATACCAATTGATAGGATCAATTGAATAAAAAATATAGTTAAAATAAGCTTAGGAGTTCAGAAGGGGGGGTTGAATGAACTCCTTCGATTTTTGTTTTTCGAAACCTTAAAAACTATTTTTACAAGCCTCGCTTAACTCAGATCTGAATGATCAGATCTGAGACTCTCAGTCCAAATCTGTTTTCTCGGTTATCAAATATTGTGCGGAAAGAAACCGATTAAAAAATGAACAGTTAACAATAACTACGATGCGAGTAAGTAAAAGATAGAGTCGAGAATTCGTGTTTGGAAGTTCGGATCATAAACCCTACGTCTCCCTTCTTCCTTTTCAGGAAGGTTCCACTAGAAGATTTGATGTATACAGCTTCTGTAGACACCCTATCACTTGAGCCTCGCCCACATTCAACTCTTAGCAACTCCAAAAAAACAAGACAGAACACACTGTTGTTTACAATCAAATGATTTTTCGAATTGCTATAAGAAGCACATTCGTTATAGACTCTAATCTGATTTTACAATGAATAAGATACAATAGAGTTCTGTAAATATTATGGTTTCTTTACAATGAAACTTGTTTACAAATGTAAACCAGAAGATATCTCGAAGATTATATCTTATAAAGAACTGAAGGAATGTTCTTCGAGATGGTATAAGCTGGTATGTCTAAAGAATGTGAAAATAAACTTTGAAGAATCAGCGACTGAGAGAATGATAGACGAGAGCGTGAAGTGTTCAGAACTTCTCCGTTTGAATTTCTTGAGCTATATATACATCTACATCCTCAACGGTCATAAATGAGCCAGTAGACACAAAACTTATTTGCATATCTTCATCGTATCAACGCATTAAATGCTCCATTAATGCTATGAAAAGGTCTGTCTAAAGTTGTCAGAGCTGAGTTGACCTAATAGGTAAACATCAAATAGACCAACCCTGCGTCCTGCAAAGTATTCTCCAAACAGCTCCGAACTGAGTCTCTTTCATCCACTTTGTCTAACAGGCTTTATACGATTGAATCTCGATCGTTGATTCCTCTGGAATGACTTTCTGATGAAATCTGAAGCTCAAATCTGTTTCGACACTAAGATCTGAAATCTGCTCTCAAATATGTAGGCTTTACTGATCTTTTTCTATAGTGTATCTTCCTTTTTCGCTTTATAAAAACTGAATCTTCCCCATTTTTGTCTAATAACATCTTATGATCTGAAATATCTTTTCTTTACACGTAACGTCAGCTCTTATCTCTATTCATCTCTGAAATACCCTGTTTTGATCTGAATCTCCGTTTCTGAAATCTGAACTAATAACCTCTGAACTGAAACTGCTATATAACCTGATCTGATTGCTCTCATATGATCTGATAAGTTATCTTCCCTGTTATATATACTGTTCCCAATCTCTCGGATCTGAAACGAAGCCTCTGTACAAGATCTGATACCTTCGGATCTGATCTATTCTCATCTGATTTGCTCGGATCTGAAATTCTTAACCCAACAAGTGAAAATAACCCGAATACCCAAATCTGATAAGCTCTGATCTGATATACTTATCTTGATATCATGACATCCAGATCTGAAATTCTTACTTCCCCCAAAAACACGATTACTTAAGATCCAGATCTTAGTCTTAGGTTCAGTTCTTAGTCTAGTTTTGTTATCACAAATACTTATAAATTTTATCTTAACACAGGTATTAGTGTTCAACTTTTGGGTTCTTGTAAAACCAATATTTTGATATCAATGTATTTTAAAATTATGTTTTCTTAGTCAGGCCAAAGCGAATAATTTTAGCCACTTTAATTGCTTCCACCGTTGTTAATTTTGTGGTTAATCTCTGTATTGTGCACCGGGCTTGACATCGTCTCCTTAAGATCTTTCGATTGATACTATTTTGGAGACTTGAGTTGTCGAGTTGAGGGAGCGCGAAGTAGTTGCAGGGTTCGAATATCTTCGTGATATCTGGCCAGTGGTTCTTTCGTTCTTAAGAAGCTTTGGGTAAGTGATTTCTTCATGTTCTGAGTTTCAATTAGAGTTGGTTATCTTGTTTAGTGTATCGGTTTGGGTTGAGTTGTTGGTAGCACCCAAATCTGTTTCAGTATAGTTGTCCCTGAGCAGTTTAGGAATTGCTGAGCAGGTGATAGCTACGTGATTGTTCGAGCAGCTTTTGTTAGATGTTTGCCGAGAGCTGTTGGAGCTGTGTTCTCGTGCGTGAGCTGCTGAGCATGTGCCCCTGCTTGATCTGTTGAGGTAGTAGTTGTACGAGTTTGAGGTACGATTGAGCTTATACTAGCATCTTTGATATAATCATGTTAATATTTCCTGCATGTTGTGAGCTGCTGCGTGGCGTGATCTTTCGTGTATATGTGCTAGCTGAAGTTGTCTAGATGTGCAGATAATTGTGGTTCTCTGTTCTAATTGTCTATGTGTTATTTATTGTGTTTATGGTGAGCTGAAATCTGTCTTGCATACACGCATAGCATATTGAGCCTGATTTAATTGAGAATCGATCGATTGACAGTACCAGTATGCTGATTCTAATGTTTTTGAGAAAATGAAATGATTGAGGTGTTGGGTGGCTACCATATCCTCAACTCCATGCCGTGAGCTTTGTCGATTGCCCTGAGGTTCGCTTGGGTAGCTCCCACCCGTTAGCTAGCATGAATGACACCGGTGTGTTGAGATTGAAAGATTAGATTGCAAGCTACTGGTACCGCATGTGAAGGGCATGGGTAGCACCCATGATTCCACATGCGTTGTGGCCACTAATTTATTGATTCACTGCCGAGCTTTGGGCATGGATTGTTGTTGATACCTGATGAGCTTTCATGGTACCCAGATCATGCATTGAATGCTTGATATATTGCATGTTTTATATGTTAGCTGGTTTTATATAGGCTCTTCGTACTGTTGTTTGACCTCGTTTTATTTTCCCATTTTTGGGCTGCGTTGGTTTGCGTTGGCCTTTGCAGGATCTGCAGGTAATCCAGCTGGACCGAGTGGAGCGTCAGCGGGTAGATCCCTGTTTTGAGTCCCAGTTATGTATAATATGTATTCAACCAGGGGATGCCCTGTGTGATTATGTATTTGGGGATCTGTATTTGTATTTTACATGTACGTGTTGCTATTGCTGTTGTTGGATTTTGAGTCGAAATCCTATTTTGAGTATGTTGTATTTTTAAGAATTGATGTTAGTTCAGGCCCAAAACGAAATTTTTAGCCCGTATTTCTATGCTTTCGTGTGATTAAGATTAATTGTGTAATTAATCTATGATTTAGCGCATCGGACCTGACAATATCTGTTAGAGTAGATGCCCAACTAGCCAACTTGTGGCGTGTGGGTTTTATAGACTCTTGTATATGACGATCTTTATATATGATATTCGCTTTCTTTATGGCATTCTTTATTTTCATTATGTTATATAATGTTAACAATTGTGTTGGATAAAGACCTAGAATGCACCATAGTGTATGTTAGATGTGATAGTGGGTATGGCTATCATGAAACACATCTAATAGTCACTGTGCATTCTGAATTCGTTCCTAGTCGATTGGGCCGTCAAAATGAGGATAAGGCCGCCTGAGCTTGAGACTAGCATCTGCGATGCGAAGTACCATGTTTCATTGATAGGGAACATTGTGATGTTCTGAGCATGCAGATGGATAGTGACCTGGTGATCTATCGAACTACCCTCGTTCGGACTTTCCAAGTGGTTACCATTTGTCGAGTGGAAAAGTCCGAGGTCTTGGTTGTACTGATTAGTCCTCACTACTCGAAACGTCATTGAGACTCTATATGATAGGCGTCTCACTTTGACCCGTTTGTCGACTCACTTGGGGTCATTAGGCGGCGGGATTGGGTGAGATCCCGATGCATGTAGGAGTCGATGCTTCGTTGTCGAGGATTCACCGCTCGCTTACATGCGTGGATATCCTATGCTATCTGAGGAGGTAATAGTGTATAAATCTTTGGCCAGAGTACTAGAAGTGTTAGGTAAATGGGTTTACCTAGTAACACTCGTGATGTCACTATTCGATCTCCAAGATGTATGCATAGCTGTCGGATCTCTAGCGACTCTCGATTTACCAATGGTCGTTGATCTGATCGGGATGTATGTGTTGAAAGGACCGTACTGTACGCTAACCACGACCAACTGGTTCTTGCAGGCACTATCAGTGATACCTAG